>APFE031684367.1:19304-49150 GCA_000404065.3 Pinus taeda
GTTGAGCAGGAAAATGTGTAAGGAATGGAGCATTGTGATGATGTGGTTGGTTGGGTTGAGTGGATAAATTTGATATGCAAGCAGGACGTTGTGGAAGAGCTGGTGGAGAATATGGAGAATGTGCTTGTGCTACAAGATGAAGGAGAGTAGTCATGCAATCATAAGGCGAACCATGCCAAACTTGTAGATAAGATTCGTGGTTATATTGAAATTGACATGGCTGCCCTAGAACATGAATATTCCATAATGGATTATGCAAGTAAGAGAATGGAGAAGAAGTGTTTTGAACCATACCTGTAGGCCATGGTTTCCATGGTTTTGACCTTGTTGCAGCTTCCTCACCTCTTTGATATGATACTTCCATCCTAGATAAGGAAGATTAACCATCTATGGTATGCTCCTTTCGGTCATGAGGGCAAAACACTCCATCAAATTCTTGATTTTTACAAACCTGCAAAACATCCAATTTTGAACTTAGAGAGCTAATAAAATCAAATTTAAAATATTCAAGTAAATCATTGATTTCAGCTCTTATGTCTCGTATTCTTGTAGCAGATTTGGAAAAGAAATAACAAACATCTCTAGAAATCTTACCAACCTTGGAGATTCCTCTTGAATACCTTATGCACAACTCACAAACATCATCATATGACAACTGAAAAACATGACCTTTTCCTATCAGATTTAAGAGTTCTAAAAATTCATCTTTGATTCCTTTAAGAAGGAGGTTTTTTATGATCTCTTTTTCCAAATGCTTATATTTAGATTTTTGAAGGTTGTATTGAAATCGATCTACATAGGCCTCCAAACTTTCATCTTCCCCTTGTATCATGGCAAAAATATCTTCATTGGATTTGCAATAGTCTTGGTAGTTCTTCAAGAATATGTTCTTCATGTCCTCCCATGATTGGATGCAATTCCCACCTAGGCTCATTAACCATCGGAGAGCTGCTCCTTTTAGAGTAAGAGGAAACACTTTCAATATTTTATCGTTAGTGTAATAATCATATCTTCTACAAAGTATTTTGAACTCAAATAAAAATCTATGTGGATCTTCATTTGTCAAACCATGAAAATTTGGTAGAGAAGATGGGGGAATTATGTGCATTTGTGTCACTCCACCTAGATCTTTGATAGGAAATTCAAAAGTAAAAATGTGAACCATTTCTTACCATAATAGAAGATGTTCTTCATGTTTTTCTTCGAGGCTCCTCCTTCAAATTTTCCTGTCAATTGGTTAGAATGGGTGGTGCTTACATCACCACTTGAGAAAAATCATGAGATTTGTTTTTCAAAATTTCTATTTTTTTTATTTTTTTATTTTTAGTCATTCACACAGAAATTCAAACATCTATTTCTACCCTGAGTTCATTAACAATCCTATTAGAAAGCGGGTGGGGGAGCAAGGCTTTTACATGCTTCGTACGTAGGTTGTTACATTCCGTTGTTAGTACCCAGTTCTTTCCTAACATGCACTTATCAGATGCACACTACTCTTTAAAAATGGCTACACCCTCCCCGGCAACGGCGCCAAAATGTGGAACGATAAAATGGTGTCTTTTTAACTCCTAATTACCTCACATTAATTGTCAAACCAGGGACGAATTTTTATTTCAAGATTGTACTCAGTCTAACGCGGCTATTTACTCAAGAGTAATGTTTTGCAGTACAGTGCTTAAAATGCAAAAGTAAATGAAAGCTGGAAACAAAATATAATTGGAACAGCAAGAAACTCAAATGATCTGTAATTAAATCACTCACTCAAACAACCATCAATCGAGGATACAGTAGCAATAACTCATTCCTCTAGATATTGATGCAATTGAAATCAAACTGGAACAAGAGAATCAATCTGAGAACGAGGAAGCAGTAACCCATGTTCTCTACAGTTGACAACCCTGTATTAAAGCAATTAGAAAGGAAATAAAATTTTAACTGAAGCTACTATTAAAAGTAAATTAGGAAAACCCTTTTAAAAGAAAACTCTTGCAATTAATCAAAAGAAATGAACAACAAAGTAAATGGGCAGCAAACTATAATTAAAGGAATATGAACAACAAACTCTAATTAATGGAAACAAACAACAACAAAGCCAAATTAATAGCAATCTTTACACTAAGAATAAATCAGACAGCAAATGGAAATAGAATGGCAGCTAATTAGAAATGAAATATAGAACGGTGCTTAGAGCCTATGGTGCTGAAATAAATAATACACACAACATACAGAGATATTAAGAAAAACAGTAATCTGAGTCTGATACCGCGAGTATTAATCTTGCTTAGAAAGGGTAACGATTACAATTCATAATGGAACCAATTGAACAACAATCATATGAAGTATAAACCATAGACAAATACAATAATACTAGCTTAAGAAGGTTACATCTTGATTACTCTACAATTAAACAACAATAGCATTCTGTAGAGAATAACAATGTTACATTAACAACTTTAAAGGAATAGCAATATGTTATAAGATCAGAAGGCACATTACGATTTTGTTGTTGCAGAGAACGATATATGAAATATAACAGAGCTGCAATATAAGATAACAAAACACACCAGATTACCGATTCAAGCTGATAAGCAAAACCACGCATGAACTACAAATATAATATACGGCAGCAGCAACATACTCCACCAGAGGCTGGGCCCTTAGCCGCCAGTGGATGTTGCCGGGTTACATCAGATGAAAAGAATGAACAGCAACTTCCAAATCATATATTAATCATTAAATGGTGAAATCATTACAATAGCTGAAGCTTTGAGACTTGCAGCATGAAACAATCATTTCTTCCTCCTATCTTATCATGAATTCTTAATTCTAAATGTCTAATTCTAAATCCTCAATTCTCCATTCTCTTAGCCATCCCTCTCCAAATTAATCATCCCCTTCTCTGATCTCTATTCTCATTTAAATAAAGAGATATCAGAGAGAAGTTACAACAAAGATAATTACAACATGATTTCTATTACAAAATTGGATTGATTCTAACCAATTTATCAACAAGAAAATATATTCCCATTCAACTTTTAACAAGAGCAAGGCGAATTTGGTCTTTGCAGCTGAAATTTGGAGGACGGCCGCAAAAACAAATCTAAGAAAATGGTGCTCAAAGAAGCCTAAGTTTCTCTCAGTTCAAGCTAAATTGGTGCAAAACATTCTTCATTGAAGTTAATTGCATCCGTTCCAGACAAAACCCATGTTCCAGATTTTCCAGATTCATCTTCATTTGCTCAGAATCTCAACCGCAAAACTGTCACTTCTTATTCCAGTGAATTTCTGAGTTGGCACATTTAATGGTCAAATCTTCAATCTAGAAATTATCTTGGAGGTTAAAAATGGTGAATAATGTTATAACCCAATTTATTAAACTTTTATTGATAAAATCATGCATAATCATCAATTTATTAGAAATAAAGGAGAATAAATAATATTCATTCATAAGAGCATAAATCATTATAAACTAGAATTATATGATAAACTGTGATTAATAACATGATAAAGAAAAGTGAAAATGGATGAAATAAGTGTTAAAAAGGTGGTCGTATTCATGGCCCAACTACCTCCAGCTAAGAAACTGAGCATCCCATATTTCCTTCTTCAGTCACTAATTGAATATGGTACAAAGTTAAATGAAGGGATCCTAAATCATTTGGCCCACCATGGACTCATCAAACTATTGGTGGAAGATGCTTTGCACACTTACACTGTTCCCATATCTTGGGAAATCTTTAGAAACATGTCCAGGGATGACAATATTAGAATTTTGGCCGAAAACATCACCCCATCTAGCAGTGAGGAGGGAGAACACATTGAAGAATGTGAGAAAATAAATGGTGAAGGAACACAGGACATTCAAGCACAGCAAGGACAGAAAGAAAAAGGGGAAATGGGTCAGGTATCTGAGCCTAAAATAGAGGAAGAAACAACAGCAACAACACCAAGGGAAAAGAGGATGCAGAGTAGGATAGAGAAGGCCAAAGAAGCCCAAATGAAGGCTTCCATAGCCAAAGCAAGCACACAAAAACAAAAGGAAAAGACACACCTTGAGATCTCAGCAACACACAGAGAGAAACAATTGACACAAGGATTTCTACAGGAAGCAAGGAAAATGAACAGCAAGAGGAGAAATCACCTGATATATTGGCAAGGGAGGTAGTAGCTATGCTTGCTGCACTAAGCACACCTACAAAACAAAAAGTAAAAGGAAAAAGGCAAACCTCCATGTATTTTAAGGCCAAGAAAAGCATAAGAATTCAAACAAGTAGAATAGGAGGAGTAGTGGAAAGACATGGACAAGAAGGCAGAATTTTATGGTGCACATGAGTAGAACACATCAGAATCTTGGGATGATAAGGAGGCCACCAGAGCCAACAAGAATGAAGAGATAGATTAGTTGCTCAGAGGATGAGCAACACCTTCATTAGGGGGTGATGATGAGCCCCATAAACGGGTAATTATATGGGCTCATTTAGCCTCCTAATTAAACTTAATCCACCATTCTCATTAGTTTATTACATGTTTTTTATTATATTTATGCTAATAGAGTGAATTGGGTTAGTCATTATGCCAAAAAGTCTAATGTGTGCTTTATGCAGTATTTTGGTCAATTTTGAGACAAAATCAAATGTTTAATGAGCACTTGGCAACCAAATTCGTGGAAGAACAAGGGAGAGGATTTGTAGGAAGGTGTCCCGTTCATTTATGAGCCCTTACCTCGAATTCTCCATCAAAAACTCGAAGCACAAGGGGTAGCCAAGCAAGTTAAGTAGGACTGTTGTTAACTGCAAGTTTTGGCAGTCGAGTTCCTAAAGTTTAGGAGGGTTGTCGAAGTCCTCAATTGTATAAATAAGAAGGCTTAGGGCTTCATTTCAGTTAGTTAGTTTTTAGTTAGATTATAGTTGGATTTTAGTCAATAGGTTAGCACTTTAGTGTAGCTTTGTATCAGCACATTTTCGAGCTTTTTCTTGTAGACAGTTTTTGGGATGTAACTATTTTTTTGATCAATAAAGATGAATCCAGCTTTGCACCATCTCTAATATTTCTTAGGAGGCTGTAGATCTTGGGTTTGGGCCCAACCCAAGTGCCAGTACCTCCTTTGTGCACTTTTATGTGTCTTTGTTGCATTCATAGAATAATTTCTACTATTTAGGTTAAAATCTTGTTTTGTTACTTAGGTTGTTTTTGATGATTAAAATAGATTTTAATGCTTTAGGTTGATTTGGTAGTTTGGTAACAAAAAAATATCTTCAAAAAAGGCCATCAAGGAACCCTTGATCTCACCTCTCCCTCCTTGGGACCATGAGCTAAGACCAAGGCATACTTGCTGCTGCAAAAACACTGTTTTTGCCTCTTCATGCAATTGCTAGTGTTAGATTTTTAGTTAGGAAATTTGATACCAGTTGTACTTGCATGTTTAGTATCTATTCTTGCTAGTTTCCATAGTTATCTTGCATAATATTCTGCCAATAAACTTATGTTCATCATGTTTCTGGTTTTTAGGTCAAAGTAGGTCAAAATAACTAGATCTTTGGTTTTCCTAGTCTTTGTTGATAAGTTTTGGAAAATAGTGTGTAGAACACCTGTGATACCTCCCTACCTACCCTTCCTCCATCATACAACCTACTCCAAGCCCTAATCCAAGATTGTTTCCCTTCATTTTCTACATTTTCCCACTTTGCCCTAATTTCTATATTCTTGTGCAACATTGCACCCTCCATCCTCGAACAAATCCAATCACCTTAATCACTCCTTAGTCTCATTCACTAGGTCCTAGACCCCTTAAAATCCTCATCCAATCTCCATTTCCACTTTTCCATCGTTTTTCCACCATTAACCATCCAAAATCTTCTTTCGGAACATCCTGTAGAACATCCTATAGAACCCCTACAGACTTCCTGTAGAAGATCATGTGAGCAGTTTTTCGAGATCTGATCGCTGTGAAACTCTTTTAAAGGGTGCTAGGGACCCCTTAGGCCCTCTTTTCACCTTCCCAACCTTCTGCAATTTCCTACCCCATTTCCTTTTGCCAATCAACCTCTGCACAATAAAAAACAATTAAAGCACATGCATAATAATTCTACAACATTACTCAAAAATGCAAAAAGATGTTCCTTTTCAGATTTCACTTCAGAAGTAGCTCAGTCACATGCGCTTTACCTTTCCAAGAGTCAATGGCATCCATTTCTGTAGCTTTCATCCATTTTCTTGCACCAGTAAGGTTAGTCAGTAAAACTAGGGTTTGCTAGGGTTTGCATTTCCTTACTGTATCAGAATCAGATCCCCAAAAGACTGTCAAGAACCTTGATTGTATCAAGTTGAACAAATCTCTAATGAGATCCAAAACAACATAAAAAAGACCCGGAACCAGTGGCCATGGCAACCAACACGGAATGACGAGGACCTCGGTCAAAGCGCGCTGACCGAGGCCCATGGAGATTGCGCAAAAGGCCAAAACAACCCTGAATCAAGAAAAGGAGGTGATTTTGATCGAGGTACCCCTGAACGGTAAGAGGTTTTGGACAGGAGTAGAGTGATCCCACTCAGCGATCGACGTGTGGCAGCGGAGATGAGAGAAAAACCATCATGATCGCACGCTTTCGGTCGAGCAAATCAACCATGCTCGACGTGTGTATGATGTTGGATCTGGAGGAGCCTAGATTGGACAACTAAGATTGTGCCCAATAGAAAGAAGCGAAATCGAGAGGGAATTAAGCTACGATTTAAAGGGATTTGGAATCCGTTGACTGCCACGGTGGAGAAAGAACATATCCAGGACGTAATCGAGGAAATGAATCGACGAGCAGATTGAAGTTGTTCCAATGGGAACACGTGGCACTTCTCGAGCATTCATGCTGATGCCGAACATGGAACTCCAAGCACAGCTGCAGAAGGAGAATTGACGCAGGGGGGAGAGGAACTGAGCAGGCATAGGAATTGAATGGTTAAAGCCATGAATAGAGACAGTCGAAAGGAGAAGAGGATTTTGAAAGGAGTCCAAGCGACCAAGAGAGACAATGAATAGTGAGTCTTGAGAGGAGGACTGAACAAAAAGAATAATAAAGCCAAGCAGAGGAGACAGAGGGCCGAGCTGACCACAGGCAGCATCGAGCACCAGAGAGATTAAATATTCAAGCCTTCCCATAGGGGAATCTGTCCGAATTGAGAATCACATTTGGCTCTTTCCATTGTAGACCAAGGGTCACAGAGCTGGTAGGAAGAAAAAGAGTCTGTGTGCTGCGAGTGGCTTGGGGAATCCAAGAACCACCCTACCTAGCGAATTCTGCATCAGGAGAACTCACATTGAGTCCCTGTATTGTAATTTCTCTACTGTAAGACACAATAAAACAAGGCCACCACCGAAGTTGGACCAGAGACGTAGCCCTAGAGAATAGGGTGAACTCCTTATTAAAAATTGTTTGTGTCTTTGTGTTGCTTACTGTGTTTCTCTATTGTCTTTCCATTTAAATGTCTATGTATTAGCAGTCTGATCAATGAATACACACTAGCACATGAGTCTGTAATACCTTTTGTTTAACAAATCTTCAACTGATGGCAATCATAGGGTGATTATCAGATCAGGTGGTATCAGAGCTCTAGGTTGTAAGGTTAGACCAACTTGTGTTGGTTTAGATGTGAGTGCTCACTAGATCAGAGATCAAATTAGGAGAAGGAGAGTTGGTGGAAACTAATCCTAAAATTGGGAGAGTCTATTCACGGAAGACAATGTCAGAAAAAGGTTCTATAGGGCCAGACCCTCAATTCATAGAAAGTTTCCTAGCTATAAAGTCTATGGTGGAAGAAATGTATAGGGACTTTAGAAAGCATAAAGATGAGGATTCATTAGGCTCTAAACAAGATAAGGAAGAAGATGAATCTCATTCCTGTGACCACTCAAAAGGAAAGGGAAAAGAAGAAAGCTTTCCTACACCTCTTAATAGCCTTGTGCATAATAAGAAAGAATCTTTGATTAAAGTAGATGTTAAAGTTGATTTGCCCATATATGATGGAGAGCTAAATGCTGAAAAGTTGGACAATTGGATTAGACAAATTGATGTGTATTGCAGAGTATAGAACATAGACTCGAACAAGAGTAAGATTCAGCTAGCAAGCTATGCCTAGGAGGCACTATCTTGGTTTGGTGGTAAGGCAAAACCCAAGCTGATATGAAGAGGCATGGTAAGACCATCTTTGTCTATCGTGAATTTGTTTTTGCAATCAAAAAGCAGTTCTATCCATTGGCCTACATGCAACAAGCCATGATGAGTTGACAAACTCTTCGGCACTTGAAAGGGAAAAGTGTACAAGGGTATACTCAAGAGTTTAGAAAGAGAGCATTGATGTTGGGCATCTCGTTAGACTCACCGGAAAATCTTTTGAAGTACATTGGTGGTCTACACAGCTACATGATGCATACCATCCTCATGTTTAATCCCACTAGTATAGATGAGGTATCTGTACAAGCTACTCATCTAGAAGCTAGGAGAAAAGAAAGCAAAAGTGGAAAGAAAGGAAGGCTAACACTGCACAACAAGGCAAAGCTTCGTTCACTCACTGTAAAAAGGAGGGGCATGATGATGAGCATTGTTGGATTCTATATCCAGAGCTGAGATCTAAGAAGTCTGAGGGCAAGAAGAAGAAGACTGTTGCAACTATTCAGAGAGATTTGGGGTCAGACTCGGGAGATGAAACAATCATTGCAGCCACAAATATAAAAGGTAAGAATCTGAAGCATCTACTAGTAATTTTGCTCAATCTGTTATCGATGAAGAACATGAGAGAAAAAGACATGAGCTTTTCCATATTCGAGTTGTTTCCAAAAATCAAAAGATTGATACTTTGTTTGATAGTGGCTCACAAGTAAATCTAATTTCTGAAGCAATTGTAAGGAAATTGGGATTAGCAACTACACCTCATAAGAAACCATACCCATTAGGATGGTTGAATGATAAAGCACAACTACAAGTGACTAGACAGTGCAAACTCAAGTTTTATTTTGGGTCAACATTTGTAGATGAGGTTGAGTTAGACATAATTCCTTTGGATATATGTGGAATTGTTTTAGGAAGTCCTTACTTGTATGACAGAAAAGCTATTTTCTATAAAGCTGAGAACAAGTATCTACTTGTTAAAGATGAAATTGAATACTTTGTAAGATCTCATAAGCTCAAGAATAATTATACTCTCATAAACTCAGGACAGATGAAAAGAATGATAAATTCATGCAAACAGTTCTTACTAATGGTCGTAAAGGAAAAGAAAACTGATAAAACCAATGTATTTGAGGGCTGTAATGCTGATCAACAAGCTGATATAGAAAAGATTGTTTCAGAATATGATGTCTTGTTTCAAGAACCTCAAGGTCTACCGCCCAAAAAGGGAATAGTACATGATATTATTTTGCAGCAAGATGTTCCTTTGCCTAACATTGGGATGTACAAGTTATCTAGTTTAGAGAATGCTGAAATCGAGAAGCAGGTGCAGGAGTTGCTCGAGAAAGGGTTCATCAGGCCTAGCACATCACCATGTGGGTCACCAATCGTTTTGGTGAGAAAGAAAGATGGCTCGTGGAGAATGTGCATTGATTACTGAGCACTGAATAAGATAACAATAAAAAATCGTTATCCTCTTCCTCGCATAGATGATCTTTTAGATCAATTAAAGGAAGCTTTTTATTTCACCAAGCTGCATTTGCACAGTGGATACCATCAGGTCAGAGTTGCAGAACAAGATGCATGGAAGACTACTTTCAAAACAAAGCAGGGATTGTATGAATGGTTGGTTATGCCTTTTGACCTAACTAATGCCCCTGCTACTTTCATGAGATTAATGAATGATGTACTTAGACCTTTTCTTGATGATTTTGCTATTGTGTATCTGGATGACATTTTGATTTTTAGTAAAACGTGGGAAGAACATTTAAAGCATGTTAAGCAAACATTAGATGTTTTGAAAAGAGAAAAACTTTATGTTAAACTCTCCAAATGTGAATTTGGAAAAACCTCTCTAAATTATTTGGGTCATATAGTAGGGGGAGGTGAATTGAAAATAGATCCCTCTAAAATGGCAGCCATTGTAAACTGACCTAAACCCAAGTCTGCTACGGAAGTGAGAAGCTTCGTAGGAGTAGCATAATATTGGAGGAAGTTCATTTCAAATTTTTCCTCAATTGCAGCTCCCTTACATGCTTTGACAGGATTGAACAAGGTGTTTCAGTGGGGAGGAAAACAACAGAAAGCCTTCGACACCTTGAAATAAAATATTAGTATAGCACCTATACTAGCTTTGCCAAATCTACAAAGACCATTTGAGATCCAAAATATTGCCAATGACTATTCCATGGGAGCAGTGTTGACACAACACGGTAAACCCATATGTTATCATTTTGATACTTTTAATCCTGCAATAGTTAACTATCCTACATATGATAAAGAATTGTATGCATTAGTTTAGAGTGTGAAAAAGTGGAAACATTACTTGATGGGCAAGGAAACAGTAATACATACTAATCATCAGCCACTTCAATATCTACACTCCCAAACTAAGTTGCAACAATCAAGACATTACAGATGGATGGGTTTTCTACAACAGTTTCATTTAGTCATCAGATACAAGAAGGGCATACATAACAAGGTTGCAGACATGTTATCTAGACCCATTATAAATGCATCTACCATACTTAAGCATAATTTTGTGCTGCATGAAAGCTACATAGAACAGTATGCTCAGGACATGGACTTTAAGGATGTATATGCAACTTTGAGTCAAGGAAAAAGAGTAGAAGAATTGGACTATCATGTGAAGGACCGACTCTTATATCATTATGGGAAACTCTGCATTCCACAAACTGAGAGGGTAAAGATAATTAGGGAAGCACACACTTCTCTGATATCCGGTCACTTTAGGGTAAGTAAAACGGTTGCACAACTGCAAAGGTTCTGCTATTGGCTGAAAATGAGTGAGACAGTTTCTAGATATGTAAAGGGATGTCCTATGTGTGTTAAAAGCAAGCCCAACAACAGAAAACTAGGCTTGTACACTCCATTGCCAGTTCCTTCTCACCCTTGGGAAAGCATTTCCATGGATTTTGTTGGAGGACTGCCTAAATCTAGGAAAGGTCATGATTATCTATATGTTGTTGTGGATAGGTTCAACAAAATGTGTATTTTAATACCCTGTAGTAAACATTACAGCTGAACAAACTGTAAAATTGTTCTTCGAACATGTATGGGTTCATTTTGGATTACCCACATCTATTGTATCTGATCGAGGCACCCGATTTGTGGGGAAGTTTTGGTCCAGTCTGTGGGAAATAATGGACACCAAATTGAAGAAAAGCACAACTTTTCATCCACAAACAGATGGCCAAACAGAAGTAGTTAACAAGATGGTGATCTAGCTACTGAGAGGATATTGCAGCAAACATCCTAAGCTTTGGGATGAGCACTTGTGCTATGTGCAACATGCTTACAATAGAGCCAAACACTCTTCTACACAGAGATCTCCTTTTGAGACCTGTTTTGGTTTCATACCAAGGTCTCCTTTGGATTTTGTCTTTGGTAAAGATACCATGGTTGATAGACACAGTGATGTGGACAAGGCAACTAGGTTCATTGAACAGATCCAGGAGATCCACCAGGCAGTACAGGAACAACTGGAAAGGAGCCAGGCCAAGTACAAGGCTAGGCATGATAAGCATTGGATGGAGCATAGTTTTCAAGTTGGAGACCAAGTCTGGCTTTATATCAGCAAGGAAAGGATGCAAGGTGAAGGTAAAAAGCTAAAACCTATCAGGTATGGACCCTTCAGGATACTTGAGAAGATTGGTGAAAATGCTTTTCACCTTGATCTACAGCTTACATGCACATCTACTCAGTCGTGAACGCAGATTGCTTGAGGTTGTTTGAACCTTCAATGATTGAGGACCTTGAAGAGCAGAGTCAATTACCTTCTATTGACGATGCGCTACCTGAATATCTTAATGAGTTACAGGAAGATACAATGCTGGACAGGAAGGTAAGGACGACGCACAGTGGATAAGTGGAATACCTTAGGATGGGGCTTAAAGGTTCCGAGCCGAGCAGTGCGAAGTGGATTGAGATTGGACAAGTGAGACATCAGTTTCCTCACTTAGTCGATGCTTGAAGAAAACCAGCTTTTGGTGGTCCAAAAGCTTTTTAGTAGGGAGGCCATGATCCAAATCAGATCCATAAATGATTGTCAAAGAACCATGACTAAATCAGGTCGAACAAATCTCTAATGAAATCCAAAACAACAATCGAAAACACCCTGAACCAGTGTCCATGGCAGCCGGTGTAGAACGACGAGGACCTCAGTCAAAATGCGCTGACCGAGTTCCATGGAGACTGTGTAGGAGGTCGATGTAGCCCCTGGGAGCCCCGGAATGGGAAAAGGAGTTGATTTTCGATGCGCAACTAATCGCGCATCGCTGGGCAAACAGGGCCGAAATGGAGAGGCCTTAAGCCCTTGGTCACGTTGGGAGCCAGAGGACCACGGGCGGAAAAAGAAAAAGGGCTATCGTACGAAGGCAGGACCCGCGCCTTGGAAACCGACAGTTTTGATTGGGGTGCCCTTGAACGGTAAGAGGTTTTGGAGGAAGTGGAGCGATCACACTCAGCGATCGACGCGTGGCAGTCGAGGTGAGAGAAAAACCGCCGTGATTGCTCGTTATCGGTCGAGCAAGTCAACCGCGCTCGACGTGCGTATGACGTTGGATCTGTAGGAGCCCAGATCAGACGGCTGAGATTGCGCCCGATGGAAAGAAGAGGAATCGACAGGAAATTAAGCTGCATTCTAAAGGGATTTGGAATTCATTTGACCGCCACGGTGGAGAAAGAATGCATACAGGACGTAACGGAAGAGATTAATTGACGAGCAGGCTAGCCCTGTTCCAATGGGGACACGTGGCTACTTCCCAAGCGTTCATGTTGACACTGAACAGGGAACTCCCAGCACGCAGGCGGAAGGAGAATCGACGCAGGCGGGAGAGGAACTGAATAGGCATGAGGATCGAATGGCTAAAGCCATGAACAAATACAGTCGAATGAGAAGGAGGAATAGAGAGGAGTCGAAGCAACCAAGAGAGACAGTGAATAGTGAACCCAGAGAGGAGGGTTGAACACAGAGAGCAGTAAAGCCAAGTAGAGGAGACAGAGGGCCAAGCTAACCACAGGCAGCATCGAGCACCAGAGAGCTTGAAGATTCAAGCCTTCCCATAGAGGAATCTGTCCGGATCGAGCATCATAGTTGGCTCTTTCCACTCTAGACCAAGGGTCACAGAGCTGGTAGGAAGAACAAGAGTCTGTGTACTCTGAGTGGCTTGGGGAATCCAAGAACCACCTTGCCTAGCAAAATCTACTTCAGGAGAACTCATATTGAGTCCCTGTATTGTAATTTCTCTGTTGAAAGACACAATAAAACAAGGCCACCACTGAAGCTGGATAGGAGACATAGCCCTGGAGAATAGGGTGAACTCTTTCGAATTATTGACCAGAGAATCCACAGTATGAACATTTTTATACCAACGTTTCAAATCCCAAATGGGATCCATCATCAGGGTTAAGAATGATGATAAAAGAAGAGCAATCAAGACAGAATAAATACTTATGAGGGAAAATTTTTAGGAACACACTGTCGGCTAGAATCTTAAATTAATTTTAATTTTAATTTTAATTTTATTTTATTATTATTTTTATATTTACTTTTATTTTAATTAAAATTTTTGAGGAGATAATATCAATAGATTTAGTTTAAAAGATTGAACTAAATTTTTTTTATTTAATTAATTTAATTTCTATGTAAATTAATTTAATATATTAAATTAATTCATATTAACAATTATAAATATTTATAATTGATTAATATGATAATTAATATATTAATTAATAGTTATATAGAAAATATTATAACATTAAAATGTTAATTAATATGATAAATAGTTAATACTAGAATATAAAGGGATAATTTTTTTTAATTCATATAGAAATACTAGGATAATATATCAATTTCTATATATAAATTAAATTAATATATCTAACCAAATCATATTAACAATTATAAATAGTTAATATTTATAATTAATTAATATGATAATTAATATATTAATTAATGGCTATATAGAAATTGATATATTAAAGAATTTTAATGATAATAATTCTATGATAAAAAGTTACTGACCACTCATAATAGAATAGGGTAGGGATAACATACCTGCTGAAGGCCTTACCTAGGGATGGGTTGGCGCTTTTTGATTTCACTGATCAAGGGAAGCCAGCTCCCGCTAATCTCCATACCATTGTCTCTGTTCAGATTATGAGGATGCTTAATAATCTCAAGTGCTTCTCTGATCTTTCGCCTCTGATGCTGCTCTTCCCTTGCGATAATAGATGCGTTTTCCAGACATATGTGGTGCTTAGTCTTCAAGGAGTGTTTTGTCAAGGCTGAGGTACGATATCTTCCATTCCTAATGTCAGCGCCATGCTCTTTGAGCTTTGTCTGGAGGGAGCGACCTGTTTCACCTATGTAGCTTTTTCCACAGGAACAATCTATCTTGTAGACTCCTTTAAGTTGATGCTTGTCAATATCATCTTTTACAGATTTCAAACCTTTCTTGATAGTACCAGGAGCTGAGAAATGTGCGATAATGTTTTTCTTTTTTAGGATTTTAGCGATTTTGTCTGAAACCCCTTGGATATAAGGTAGAAAAACTTTGCCACCTTGAGGTTGGTCTTGATCTTTAGGCTCATGAGATAACAACTTTCTTTCAACTTTCTCTATGACTTTCTTAATCTCATGTTCTTTGTAGCCTATATTCTTAAAGGTTAACATTAAATGTTTCTTCTCTTCGTTCAGATGCTCTGAGTCAGAAATTCGAAGGGCTCTAATGGCAAGAGTGTTTAGAACACCAAACTTTTGGGCTGGGTGATGGTGGGAATCCGCATGGAGGTAACTCTCTGTGTGGGTTGAATTCCTAAAAACCCTATGGCCCAAAGAGCCATCCTCCTTTTTGATGATTAGAATGTCCAAAAATGGGATGCTCATGTTCTCTTCAAGCTCCATTGTGAATTTTATTTCTGGAGAGATAGAATTTAAGTGAATGAAAAACTTGTCAAGTTCCGCTTTACCATGCGTCCATTTTATATTGGTATCATCAACAAAACGCTTCCACCAGGCTGGCTTTAAAGGATATGATTCCAGGGCCTTCTTTTCAAAGTATTCCATGTATAGGTTTGCCACGATTGGCGAGAGGGGTGATCCCATTGCCACACCAGATGTCTGCTCATAAAATACTCCTTGGAAGGTGAACACAGTTGACCTTAAGTAGACTTCAGCCAGCTTTGCAGTTCCTGGATCAGTAACATCATTTATAACCTGAATGGCTTCATCCAGAGGAATCTTTTTGAATAAGGATACTACGTCAAAGCTTACAAGGATGTCATCACGTTCCATACTTTCATTTTTAATAACATTCACAAAGTCCTGGGAGTCTTTGATGAAGGAATCAGTATTTCCTACAAGGGGTTTAAGAATTTTAGCAACATATTTAGCAAGCTCATAGGTTGGGGAACCAATAGTATTAATTATCGGTCTAAGGGGGACCCCTTCCTTATGGATCTTGGGTAGTCCATAGATTCTAGGTATGGTTTCACAAGAGGGGATTAATTTCTTTTTTAATTTTTCATCAAGGTTGGGGTCTGAGATGATCTTTTTTACATCCTTCATGATTTTGGGAATGGGATTACTGCTCAGCTTTTTATAACTGCCACAATTTAGGTGGCCCTTCATTTTCCTAACATAGTCTTCCTTATCCAAGATGACTGCTGCTCCTCCTTTATCTGCTTTAAGAACCACCACCTTGTCATTATTCCGCAAGGTTTTGAAGGCTTTTTGTTCTTCCTTACTCAAGTTGCTTTTGGGGGTTTTTGCTTTTCTCATAATGAGAGAAAACTCTTGCCTCAATGTTTCTTTTTCTTCCAGAGGGAGGTTACTAATCCCATCTTCTATGCTACATATCATCCTTTCAATGGGAAGGCTTTTAGGAGCCACCGTAAACTCCATACCTTTGCTGAGAACATTAATGGCTTCAGGGTCTAATTCTTGGGAAGACAGGTTGACCACTTTCCTTTTTGATCTTGACTCACAAGTAATTGCTGAAGACCTACTTTTCTCTTCATCTTTTTGTGTCTTTGTGTTGATTACTATGTTTCTCTGTTGTCTTTCCATTTATTTTCTGTGTATTTGCAATTTGATCGTTTCGTTGTTTCAATAACACAGAACACACACACACACCATCACATGAGTCTGTAATACCTTTTGTTTAATAAATCTTCAACTGATGTCACTCATAGGGTGATTATCAGATCACAAACTCACTTAAAAATGCTGTCCATCTTTCTTTCCAAGTGTTTAAATTAGGTTGCATAAGGAAATTAGTTAAGTTGTTATGATCTGTCATAAGTAAAAATTTCTTTACCCGCAAGTAATTTTGCCACATTTTGAGTGCATGCACTACAACAATTAGCTCTAAATCATACGCAGAGTATCATGGCTCATGCTCCTTTAGTTTGTGAGATTTGTAGACCACCACTCTATTATCCTACGTCAGAACTCCTCCAACACCCTCTTTACATGCATCCATGCAGACTACAAATTCCCCTCTTGGGTCAGTAATTTTCAACACCGGGGTTGTAGTTAACTTATGTTCAGTCCTTCAAAACTCCGTTGACATTCTGGGGTCCACTTGAATATCATACCCTTCTTCTGTAGAGAAGTGATAGGATAGGAGATTCATGAAAATCCCTTGATAAATCGACGGTAGTACCCAACTAGGCCCATAAATGACCTGATGTCTGCCACGTTTTTGGGTACTAATGATTCCATGATAGTTTGGATTTTCTCAGGATCTACAGTTAAACCTTCTAAAGATATCACATGCCCCAAATATTGAATCTGGTCTTTATAAAAATCACACTTGCTAAATTTAGCATAAAGTTAATTTTCCCTCAATGTTTGCAGCACTATTCGAAGGTGTTCCTTGTGTTCTTCCATGTTTTTTTTAGTAAATTAGAATATTGTCTATAAATACCAAAACAAACTTGTCCAAGTATGGATGGAATATGTCATTCATCAAACTCATGAACGTTGTAGGGGCATTAGTTAGGCCAAAAGATAGTACAATAAACTCATAATGGCCATAACGGGTTTTGAATGTTGTTTTACTTATGTCTTCTTCTTTTATCCTTATTTGCTGATAGCCTAAGTGTAAACCTATTTTCAAAAATACCTTTGCCCCCTTCACCTAATCAAATAGATCATCAATTTTGGGTAGTAGGTATTTTTTTTAATGGTTAATTTGTTCAGTTGTCTACAATCAATACATAACCGCAGGGTGTCGTCTTTCTTCCTTACGAATAGTACTGGGGCACCCCATGGTGATACACTTGAGTGTATGTACCCCTTGTCAAGTAATTCTTACAACTGTAATTTCAACTCTGTCAATTCTGGGACACTCATATAGTATGAGGTTTTTGACACAGGGATTGCTCTTGGAACTAATTATATTATGAAATCAATATCCCATTTGAGCAACAACCCTGGGATTTCCTCCGGAAAAATATCCACAAATTCCTGCACCACTGGTATATTTTCGAGAGTGAAAATCTTGTCTTTAGAATTGGTGTACCCAACTTGTACAACATAAATTTGACAACTTTCTCTTATACATTTGCCTAATTGATTAGTTGTGTTTGGGCATAGTCTTATACCTTTTTTAATTCCTTGATTTTCCTGTCTATTCCCTTCATTAGTAAGGAAATTGATGGTATTTTTTGTACAATTTATCATATACCAGTGCTTTTCTAGCCAAACCATGCCAATTAATACATCATATGATCCTAGTGGTAGTATATTAAAATTTTCTTTAATATGTTGACCATTTATTTCTAGCAAACAATCTTCCACCTTGGAAGTCACTCTTCATTTTGTGTCGGTAGCCAATTGCACTAGCCAAGGGCTATCAAACTTGACAATTTGTAATTGACATGATCCAAATACCTTGGGACTAATGTAAATTAAACTTGCACTGGGATCTATTAAATAAAAAACATAGTGATTGGCTAATTTAACTTCAAATTTGACCATTGCTAGTTGGTATTATACGTGGCGATCCTCCAACATTACATTAATTCACGAAATGCTCATGGTCAACTCTCCTACTATATAAGCTTCTTGAATATTAGATACGTGTTCTACTCTGCCCCTATGGGGATAGTTCTTATAATAATGTGGCTCTCCACAGCCCCAACATTGCAAAGGGAGTTTTTGAGCTTTATTCAAGTCTGGTTTACTGGATGCTTTTGTTTGTCTGGTCTCATTAACAATTCGATCCTTGTGTTGGTTCTTTCCCAAGGGTCCATTAAAAGGTCTCTTGATTAAATTCTTACCACTAATTGCTTTAGGGCCTTTCATATTCTAATTATTTGTCTATCCCTTTTTATGTAACCAAACTTTGTTTCTTTCGCCCTTCTATTTCATCTATTGATAGCAGATCTGGGCCTTTCAAGTAGCCTCATCCATTATTTTCAGGTTATCAAATTCCGGCCTCTCATTCATGAACACTAAAAAACTACTGATAAAGCTTTGTACCTTAACTTTTTCGTCCTAAATATAAGGCACGCATCTCAATGGAAAGCTAAATATAGTTATAAATTCATCCATAGTTTGTTGTCCCAGTTTTAGATCATGAAATTCTTTCACTTTTTCATCATAAAAGCATTCTGTTAAATACATATCTTTAAAATTATTTTGAAACTTGTCCCAAGTTACTTCTTCTCATCAATCTAATTGCTTTCTCTCAATCTAATTGATATATTTCAAGTTGGGCCTTAAGATTATCATCATATTCATAGATTTGAAAATATTTATTCATTTTGATCAGCCAAGCTTCGACAACTTCCTCTGCCTCACCATTGAATGTTGAGGGTTTAATTTTCTTAAACTACCCATGCAATTCGATTTTTTGCTTCTTTGTTTTATCAGTAGATACATTTTCAAATTCCTCCTCATTGTTCCTCTGACTTCCCTCAACTTCGAGTTGTCCCTCCCGTTGGAGGTTCATTTCTGTCCTATTTTCGTTATCTGTGCTTGGGTTTGGGTTTCTTTTGGTTTTTATATCTAATAGGCTCTTTAAAATTATTTCCTTCTCTAACCTTTGCCTTTCATTGTCAGCCTTGAGATTGCTCATTTCTATCCATAATTGTTGGATTGTTTCTAACAGTAGTGCATTTGTATTTTGGGTATTGTCTCCCATTTGAAACCTCATTTATGGGTTGGTTCCCATATGGTGTCAGGTCTCGATTCCATCCCTTGGTTGTCCATATGGTATAGTATCCACTCACCTTCACATCATGTCAAGCTTTCACTGTGGATCATACAACAATTTCATTTTTGTTATTCCCTTCTGTGCCCATGCAGGCCTCAGCTTACAACCGGGCTCTGATACCAATTGTAACATACACTCACTTCTCAACTTATTTTAATAGTAAAAATAATAAATTTAACTACTATGCATACCACATGTATTTAGGTATGGATTAATTATATGCATAATTATTATGGTTATTTATGATACGATGGGGACTTCATGTAAATATATCCATTGGGTTTAATTTAATGTCGCATTGTTATATGAATTACTCCAATTTCCATTTTATGAAATATGTTGCTAAGGTTTTCAACCTAGCTTTGGCGTTAATCTACTGCATTGAATTTAATTACACCCACTAGGGTTTTTTGTACACCACAATATACTCTAGTACTTTGACAATACTTGCATTGGTTTTCATCCGTTGAGTTTTTTGGATGCCATTGTTGATGGGACAACTAGGGGTTGATCTGACCCTTAATCCCCTAGGTTTATGATCAAATGGCCTAGTATCATCCTTGCATCAAATGGGTAACCGATTTCCAAACTCTGGCGAATGGTTTGTCATTCTTTCCCTCCTTTGCACTGCAGTGCTCCGTCGACAAGGTTTCGTTTTGGGTTTTTCTCTAGGTAACTGTTGCACCCACTACAAATTTTGACACTAAGCCCTTTGTTTATCTATACCTAGTAACGGAGTTCACCATGCTTGCTCACAAGTGTGCTTAACTCTTTGACGTTTGAGCATTCACAAGCGTTCAGTTGGGGTTTCAGGGAGTAATTCCTTGGAGCCACATTATCCTGATTTCTCTATTGCAATTCTAATAACTTGAATTTTATAAATGAAAAATCATTTCTGTAGACAAGCTCAAATCGAATTCCCTTTCTTCCTTGTACATTATCTATGCAGGTACGATATTACCCAGGTCCCTTTGGTTATCATTCTTATGAATTCGTAGCTATCATTTTCCTACATGTTTTAAGCTAACAGGCTTATGGGTTTAATATTTTGCAAGTATTTTCTGTACCTTCCCAAGATTATACGTGCTTTTGGTTCCAACCACGATGCGACTCCTTAACACACATGTATTCTTTTTCCAGGTTGCCTATATCCATCTTCCAAGCACACAGGTATGTCAAGACATCCCTGGCAATGATTTTGTCCTTTTACTATTGTAACTAGGGCGAATAGCTCTATTGAGCCTGATTCTATAGTCCTATGGTTGAATGGATTTTCTGTCTGAGTTTTAACTCTGAGTTTCTGTTTCATTCAGTTGTTTGGAAAGGAATGCCTATACAAGCTCCTATATGCATATAGTAATTACATGATTTGTGTAACCATTATTATTTTAGTCCTGTTATGACCAAGATGTGAATGTAATTTTGCTATTGTTTACTTGGGTTACAGTTTGTGCTTATAATTTTGATATTGCAAAGATTATGTGTGCCATTTTCATTGATACCCTGTAATTTAGAGGTTGGAACTTACATTTTTTCATTTATTGACTATATTTTCCATTGTTACTATTTAATTTCCTTTGTTATGTTATGCAAGTGATTTGAGTTGGCAATACTGCTTTATTTCAATCTATATACTATTCATCATTTTATTTTTAATTGCCGCCTCAAGTCACAGATTGGGGTTCTTCCCGAACCACTTCTTGGCCCACAAGGATACAACCATTTAGGTAGTGGATTGCTCCACTCTGGTTTAATTCGGAGAGTACTAACCCTACTCTTGTTACATTTGCATGACGAATTATTTGGTTGATATAAGTAATTTTTAATACAACTGTAGTATTTACCATTGTTGTATTTCCCTTGTGGGAGTGTTACTTGGGTCAACAGACAGTGCTTTAACTAAACATATAATATCTTTCTTGCATTCTTATATTTATAGATTATATTCCTTCATTACAAATAATGAAATGAAACCTTTATTTTCCTTTTAGCACTAGCAGATAAAAATATATACACAATTTACATCTAAAGAAATATGTCCATAACACTTATCTGTGAATTTCTTTGAAGTTGAGAAGCTCTAACAAAGATGATCTCCTCCTGTCCATTGAGACTAGAAATTATGTCCGTGTCTTCCCCCAAACCCCTTAACTTCCACAGTTCTGTGACAGGTTCTTTAAATCGATCTTCTAGATATCTAGACCCTCCAAGTCCGATATGAAACTCCAGAATTTTGTCTGTAAGGTGAACAACCCCACTAGATTTTCTTTAGCTTAAGATTTAAACCCTAGTTTAGCACCAGACTATCATCTTTTGCATCTGAGTCTCTTTTCCTTTATCGCTCTATCAGAAGACATTTTTTCTTTTTCCAGAGAAAAGCATACCCCCTTTTTTCCATTCGCTTAGATTCTTTTCTCCAGAATGTGGACCAAGACTCATAACTGTCACAATTGTGCAAAGTATTCTTGTTTCATTTTCTTATTCCAAATAAATATAAAAGGATTTACATTCTCATAAGTTTGTTCTAGAATCACATAAATAAGTCTTTTAAATCTCTAATTTACTTATGGTAAAAAAAACTATTAACTGAAATTACCAGCCACCGCTAGTACTAACAGGAGGTGTTATATTTATGAACAAAGATATTAAAAAAAAAAATAATGATTTCCTTCTAGTAATATGAGATTTTATAACTTTATTTTTATAATGTAATTATTCTTAAAAGTTTACAAGGAAAAAAAAGTATCTTTCATTTTTATTGTGTTTAATATAAAATGGTATTTAAAAGGACATTTAATTTTATTTCTTTAATTTGCTTGAATTTAGGGGATTATAAATAAAATTCAAAAAATAATAATTACAAAATGTATAAATTAGAATATTATAAATAACAATTATTGCGAGTTTTTGTAATATAAAAGAAATTATGTAAATTTTAGATATGTTTTAATATTTTTTAATAATGCATAATATAAGAGAATTAGTGTCTACTTTTATATCATGGAATACTATAAAGTAAAAAAGAAAATGATACATTTCATGTTTATTTAATCATGTGAAAACAAGTGTATTTTGTTTTAAGGGGGTTGTAGGTTTTTATTTTCATGTGATTTTGTGCACAAGTGTGAGATTTTTCAGGATTGCATCTATTATTCCTTTTACCACTTTTTGACTTTTCCTTGTTGGACTTTGAAAGTCGGTGAGTGGGTCTGGTTTTGGGTGACACAACAAGATCTTGGTTTGGACACCTAACAATGGAGTACAAATAGAGTATCTGTTGAGCCCTCCCCTTTGCTAGCTTTTCATGCTAAAGATTTTGTGGGATATTCCACATTTATTCTTGACTTGATAACTAACATAGAATTAGTTATTTCCACTATGTACCCACCATTTGTCCCATCTATGGGGCTTCTCCTTTGCAAGGTGGTATTCATGACTCACATTCTTAAGGTTTAGTGCAATGTAGCTTTGGTTTTGAGAGGATCCTCCATGCCTGAGAAGATCCTCACCCTTTACAATGAGAGGAAGGAGCTTTGTCAGGGAAGGAGAGGTGCATTCAAAGTCACAAAGGGTTTGTAATCATGGTTGTAGGAAAGGACATTGCAGTTTCCCACATTATCGATTAAAATGGAAAGACACTAGTAGAGAGATTATGTGAAAAATAGATAAGAGCCCCTGCATTAGGCTCTTGCATTAGAGGAAATTATAGCCTAAAAATGGCCTCCTAAAGAAAAATAATAAAATAATAGTTAAAATAATAAAATAATAGTTAAAATAATAAAATAAGAGTTATGAATTTTGGAGGAAAAATAAGAAACGACTTTTTTTAATTGTCTTTTTGGCTTATCTCGTTAGGTTGGTTGGATTTTAATTTTTGCAGCGTGTTTGATTGTTTGTGCATAATGAATGAAGATTGGAGTTAGGGTCATGCATGATTGTCTCTTTGCAGATGGACTATTAATTTTTACCTGACCCAAGAGCTATTGGATGTATTAAAGGTCCCTTGATTTTTTGGAATGATGGAGCTTTTATGGTGATAGGAAATAAGTGTGGCTCTTTTGTAAGCTTGGATCCTAGTTGGAGGCCCAAATAGGCTCGTAGATGGATCTGGTGCAACTCGAGGTCAATCTGAAGGATGGCTTGATTGCTAAGCTAGAATTGGTATTGAATGGTCTTGTTCGGACTGAAAAAGTTGACTACTAGAATATCTCCTTTCAATGTTTTCTCTACTACGAGGTGTGGCATGTGCAGTCAAAATGAAATAAGTTTAGCCCAATATCATTTAACCCTTCCAAAGTTAAAGGTTCAAGGGTGGTTATGATCCTCCCATTGGTTTTTTGGGCTCCATGGCCCTAATAGGGTTGATCAGGTGCTAAAACATTTGCTTAAAATTCAAATTTGTAGGATTGGTGTGGAACCTGAATGACTGCATAGTACTCATCATCCTGAATCTGACACAACTCATTTCATGCGAAACAGACTATGTATGCTCCCAAAAATGTTCTGTTCGTTTTCCAAAACAGACGAGTTTGGGAAAAATTGTGACAACCCAATCAACGATCTGTACTTCTGAAGTGGTAGGCTGATGCAGTAGGCCGATGTTGTAGGATGGTGTGGCAGGTGATGTGGCAGTTGACTATGTTTTCTCCAGTGAATCAGGTAGTGTCAAGTGGCACGGTTTCATCGGTTTTGATTTGGGTGAATTTCATTGATGGGTTGGTGGCCAACCACAGGCTTTCAGGTGACCCAACCAGAGCCCGCCATGTGGTAGCATGGGGGACACCAAAAATCTTGTTAAGGGCCGAATGGACCAGGCGAGGGGCGAACACCAGACCTCCGTCCAACAAACCTTGCCAACTACCAACACACCACTATATTTCTTGTTATATATTGATATGCCAATTGTATTTAAACTTTATGTTGTGCGTCATATGCAAAAGGGGCGAGCACCTAGGTGCATGCACTCAACATGACTACGGGCAGAGGATTGGGGGCCCAGTCAGCAGGGGCAGGTGGTTATCCTTGGCCCACGAGCACGTGATCTCCACACGACCACATTTTTCAGAGTTAAGGCCTTAGAGGCTGAATCAACGCGCCCACAAAATGCGTCAAATTTTGGGAAAAATGGAGCTCAGTTACCACAATGTAGGGTGAAATTGTAGGACCGGTGCTAGATTTGGGGAATTTGTAGAGCGAATAGTGCAAGAGTTAGGGGAAAACACAACTTCTTCAATATTTGACCAATTAAGGAGCAGAAAGAGGCTAGATAGGTATTTTTGGGCATTCTAGAGCCATTGGAGCAGGTTTTAGAGTTGTTTGAGCATTGTAAACTGATCTATTCACACTTTTGAGAATAATAGAGAGGGCCAAGCCATTGGAAGCTAGACCAAGGAGACGTAGTCCAGGCGGGGTGAACTCCTTCATCATGTGTTGTTCTGATACTATTTTGGTCATGTTAATGTTTGTTATATGCTATTGTTTAGTCAATTTTTTACGTTAATTTGCGCGTGAAATTTACATAAAAATACTCAAAAACTCATGATAAAACTTGCAATTAACCACATGAATCCTTAAGCATTTTTAAAATATTCTGAAGAGGAATTTAGCACAACAAAACTAATTTTCTCATTCATATCAAGTTTGGTATCAGAGCTCTTGGTTTTCTTTGTGCAAGAAGGATTTAACTATTTTCAATTGAATGTGATTCTTACAAGGTTGAAGCTCAAGAGAGGAGAAGGAAAACTGGTTGAAGGTCCTGAAGTTGGGTCAGGGAGGAGTGCAAGATTGCCATAATCTCCACCACAAGTCCTACCTCAAATTGAAGTTGAATCTTTAGTATGCATGTCACATAAAGGAGAGCCTACAAATATGTCAGAGGATGATAAGGTTTTCAAGAAGGATTTCTTTGACATGATAGAGATGGTGAAAGTCCTCTATGAAGAGAGGAATACAAGAGTGCAGGGTGAAAGCTCTAAGCCTCCAAGAGGAGAAGGTTCTTCAAGATGAGGAGGTAATGAAAATAGAGGTAAACCTCCACCATCTCCACCATCATCTTCATATTCATCTTCACGGGCATATTCATCCTCTTCCACTAATACAACCCTTTCTCATACTCATCAACATACCTCAAAAGGAATTGGTAAAACACCCATGTTAAAACTTGATGTTAAATTTGAACTGCCCACGTATAATGGTGAAGTGAATGCAGATAAGCTTGAAAATTGGATTCGTTAGTTTGAGGTATATTGCAGAATTAAAAACCTTCAAGATGATGATACAAAGATTCAGCTAGCTTCCTTGAGATTGGAGGGTGTGACACTAATATGGTGGGAAGCCAAGACACAAGAAGAGATAAAAAAACATGGTAAGATCTCAATTTCTTGGTATGATTTAGTTGCTGCAATTAAAAGATAATTTTTCCCTCTAGCATATATGTAGAAAGCCATCATGAATTGGAAGAAATTTAGACAACTTAAAGGTCAAAATGTACAAGATTACACCCAAGAATTTAGAAGAGGGTCTCTAATGTTAAGTGTAGATTTGCAATCACAAGACACATTACTGAATTATATAGGGGGTTTACATAGTTACCTTAGGCATACTATCCTTATGTTTAATCCCAATAGTCTAGATGAGGTTTCTGTGCAATCCACTCATCTTGAGGCAAGAGGGGAAAACACTCCAGAAGAGGGTAGTAAAAAACCATTTAAGGGTAAAGGAAAAGAAAATGGTTTCAAAGGGAAAAGAAATAAAAATGCATCCATTAAGAAGGAAGGAGAGAAACTAACATGTAAACATTGTTCCAAAGAGGGTCATGGTGAAGCTCATTGTTGGAAGATTCATCTTGAGACAAAACCAAAGAAATTTAACAACAAGGAAAAACAAAAGACAACTGCAACCAATCAATAGTGTTTGGGATCCAATTCGGGTGATGAAACTAAAATCACGGCCATGGGGATAAAATGTAAGGACTCCATTGCTAGCACTAGTACTTCAAATTTACACAATGAAGCTCCAAATGAAAAGAAGAGGATAGAAATTTTCCACATAAGGGTAATCTAAAAACATAGAAAAATTGATACTCTTTTTGATAGTGGCTCTCAAGCCAATTTCATCTCTGAAAACATTATCAAAATTTTAAACTTGGAAACCATTCCACATCATAAGCCATATCCATTAGGATGGGTGTGTGACAATGCACAATTGCAAGTAACTAGAAAGTGTAGACTAAAATTCGCCATTATTGCAAATTCCATAGATGATGTGGAGCTTGATGTTGTGCCATTAGACATATGTGGTATAGTTTTGGGCAACCCATATCTCTATGATAGAAAATATATCTTCCATAAATATGAAAAAAAATACCATTTGTTCAAAGATGGAGTAGAATACATTGTAAGAGCCCATAGAAAGAAACTAAATCTTTCACTTGTAAATGAGGGGCAGATGAAAATACTAGTGAATTCTAGCAAGAATTTTGTGTTTCTAATGATCAAACCTAAGAATGATATTGATAATGAATCTTTTCAAGGTTGCGACTCAAGATTGAATTTTGAATTGGTTGATTTTGTTAACCAATATGATGAGATGTTTTAGGAACCAAAATGATTGCCTCCCAAGAGAGGAATCTGACATGAAATACAGTTGCAAAAAAATTGTCCTCTTCCTAACATTGGCATGTACATGATGCTAGTGATGGAAAATGCATAAATTAAAAAGAAAAATCAAGAGTTGTTGGATAAAGGGATCATCAGGCCAATTTCTTCGCCATGTGGGTAACCTATTGTTTTGGTGCCAAAGAAGGATGGAACATGGTGCATGTGTGTGGACTTCTGTGCATTGAACAAAATTATGGTAAAGAACCGTTACCCACTACCTAGAATAGATGATTTACTTGATAAGTTGAAAGATGCAAAGTATTTTACTAAGTTGGACTTAAGGACTGCCTACCATCAAATTAGAATTGTTGAAGGAGACATTTGGAAGACAACATTCAAGACAAAACAAGGTTTGTTTAAATGGATAGTTATGCCTTTTGGTTTATGTAATTCTCATGCTACCTTAATGCATGTGATGAATGATGTGTTGAGGCCATTTCTTGACGATTTTTTCATATTCTAGTTACTTGACATCTTAATTTTAAGTAAATATCATGATGAACATGTCATGCATGTTAGAAAAGTACTTGATGTCTTAAAGAAAGAACAATTGTATTTAAAGTTGTCAAAGTGTGAGTTTGGAAAAACTTTTTTAGTTTACTTGGGTCATATTGTTGGAGGAGGTGAGTTGAAAATAGATCTGATGAAAGGAGATTTTGGGGTAAGGCCAATCCCCTTTGATTTACAAATTTCAATCCTGAGGCTTGTGGGTTATGGCCCACAAACCTATTGGAAGCATTTATCAGCTTTAAACCTTTAAAACCCTGGACTTCACATCCTTCCGAAAATACATGGATGCACACGAGAATACACAGAAACTCCGCTCTAAACCCTTTCACCATAATTTAAATACATTATGCCCCAACTATAAAATGTCATATCTGCTCCTCTAATATTTCCAACAACGCTCCTCCTCTGATCTCTGATCGGCCAGTGCTTCATCGCACTATCACAATATCGGCCATCGGTTATCAACGTATCGCAATATTGCTATCGGCACTCCACTATCCATTGTCATTTGAATTTTTGATTTGCGATCAACGATTAGATCGCGATCGTTGATCCGGACTCTTTATCCGACGGTTGACGATTAATTGCAATATCACAATCGCACTGTTTCAAGGGCCAATTCTGATAACTCTAGAAGGTTTCCGCCGATGCGAAAAAGTGTGATCACTCATCGTGATTGGATCTGGACTGTTGGTCTTCTAGATCTAACAGTTCCTATGCATCACTCTTCACTTCTCATTCTATTGATGGACTCTACACTTTAATACAATTCTTCTGCCATATTCCATTTCATACGACATTCATATAATCATTGGATCACCATTGATCCTACACTGATCGATGGTCGATCAACAATCTCACAACACAGGACTAACTATATATATGAAATACACACAGGCTATCTATACAGTAAAACACAAGCGCATAAATCAACACTTAAACACACTTTATATTATACATGGCATAGTTATAGATCTAATGCATTTTAGCCTTAGGAACAAGTTCCCTATCGATTACATTTTTCTCACTCGACTTACAACTCTCTATCTATTACTGTCTGTCTCATCTCCCTATTGAACATGCAAATTCGTCTCTCTCTCTCTATCTATTTGCATGTTCAATAGGGAGACGAGACAGACAGTAATATATATATATATATATATATTATATATAATATATATATATGACGAATCTGCATGTTCAATAGGGAGACGAGACAAACAGTAATAGATAGAGAGTTGTAAGCCGAGTGAGCAAAATGTAATCGATAGGGAAACATTGGATCAGATCACTGTGAAGGATCCGATCACATCCTTTCCTCAAGTCTCTCAACTAAACACATACATGGAAAGTTATATTTAACTAAGTGTTACACTGAAATTTGTCACCATGACTATTTGCAGTTAATATGGCTCCATCAATAGTCATATTATCCTCCTTGTGAAGCCTAATACCTCTGATCTTCATGTCAAGCTTCAAAAAAGAGAGAAAGTCACTAAAAACATGTTTATCTCTGGGTACGCAGGTTCTCTCTACCTTGCCTGCGTGTACGCATCCCAAAATCATTGTACCTGCGTACTTGTACGCTCTGTAAGCCAAAGGATGGGTGCGTACCCCTGTAAAGGTCAAAAGGCGCGAGTTTCATCTTAAAAAAGTTACTTGTGGTCACTTCTAGAGCCTTCTAGAAGAGTGTTTGACGTGTATTGAGCGCCTCCAGATGGTTCATGCATCCCTATGATAGAGGAACTTATCCCATCAAGAGAGGAGCTACCCCATCCAAAAGAGGGAGTATCCCATTGATGTTGGAACTGAATAACTTCCTCTAGAACACTATAAATACAGGCATTGGACCAAAGGAGGGGAGGTTGAAAGCTGAACATTCCAAAGGGTAAATGCTGCTGGAATTAGGACTTCCATTGTTAACTTGTGAGGAGGGATTACCATCCTTTCTTGTTGCCATATGGGGAGTGGGTGAGCTTGTCAAAGTAGAGGAAATCTTTTGTTGGACCCTGGGAGGAGCTTGCACAACACCAAGGCTTAGGTTGTAATGGTTCCTTTTTTGTTTCCTTAATACAAATAAGTCCATTCTTCTCAATGATTTGTTGTTAATGAATTATTTCATGTACTCCCTGGTCTATGTGATGAATATGCTTTGTTTTATGATGAATATTCAGGTGTTATGTAATCGTTTGCTTTGTTAGTGTATGCAGGTCTTAAAGTGAAGGAGGAGCTCATCTGGATCAGCAAGGCTGGCATGCTACAACAAGCGTTGG
>APFE031684368.1:0-76868 GCA_000404065.3 Pinus taeda
AGAGGTATTTTAAACAAATAAAACATTTTTTTATATTTACTGCATAAGTCACCTTATATTTACGAACACTCAAAAATGCGTTATATTTAGGTAAAACCTATGGGCAAAATAATATGGGACAAATACCATGGACTAGATTGTTATTAATACCATGCAAAAAAACATTATTAACCCTAATATTAGTATTAATAAAAATAAAATGGCACATGGTATTGACCCATGGTATTCACCAAAATGGCACATGGTATTGACCCATGGTATTCACCTAGAATGTAGCCTATTTAAATGGGGGAATTAAACTAGCATAGATCCATCTTTTATCTGGATCTACTAACCCCCGAGAGGTATCAAATATTGTGATATGCAAACTAGCATAGAGTGAAAAAATATTTGATCCTCTTGGGGGATCAAGAGTAAAAATGGATGTTGTAATTTAATGTATGTTAAACATTTTAGCTTGGTTAAAATAAAAATAATTTAAAAATCAACTATTAATTTCATTAATTTTTATAAATTACTAATAGTAATTTTTAAGCTCCAGGTTTATGATAACCCATGGTATTGAGCCATGGTATTCATGTGAGCATAAACTATTTAAAGGGGAAATTCTATCTTAGATCCATCTTCATTCTAGGTCTACCAAGTGCTCAGAGGGATAAATAGATTTCACCCCCCTAAGAGTGGTAGATGTGGAGTTAAGATGGATATAGGTTGGTTTTTATGATAATGAAGATATTAAATAGACTTAGGAAATTATATTGTAAAAACATCTTAAGGTGAATGGCTAAAGCATAGACATTGGACAAGTATATTTGTATACTTCTGTTTTAAACTGAAACAAATCCAGGGCTAAAAGGAATGGATTGATTGCACTAGTCATCCTTCTATAACTTCCCAACATATGTTGGAGTAAACAGATTGTAATTTGGGTAATTTTTATAACTGCAAACAGGAACATACTTATGTAATGGCAGGGTGGTTAAGAGGTTCCTAGAAGTGATAAATTTGAATTTTTCTTGGTTTTATATATAGTATTCAGTTTTTTCTCATGCTTTCTGTGAATGACACAGGTGAATTTTATCCTACACCCACTAGGTTATCAATATGTAATTTCGGTAATTTTGATTTCAAAAAATATATTAAAGAAATGCAATATTTCATTTGTGTATTCAATAAACACAATATTCTAATGGAATTCTACATTTGTGGTTTACCTATACAGATTCCATGGAGAAGTGTTAGTGATGTGACATTAATTGTCCTCAAGCAGAGGCTTTAGTTTTACTCTTTTATGGAAGCAAATACTTTCTTCCAACATTTTTGAGTTCCATGAAAATTTTGAAAGTCCTAATAGTATTCAATTATGGGTTCAAGAGAGACATAGTATTCAATTATGGGTTAAAGAGATCCACACTAAATGATCTATCGGCCTTATCTTCACTTAGTTTAAGACTATTCACTTTGAGAGGTTGCATGCCCCCACTTCAAGAGCATAGTAAAGTCATGTAGGAATTAGAGAAGCTGTCTTTAATCTTTTAGTGTTGATTGGAAAAATGTCTGGGTTCAATAACACCCAATCGAGCATTAAGCTTCCAATAATGCTAGATTTTAACCTGGAGCACTTTTTTGATTTGGAGGAGATACCCCCTCGTATTTGTGACACATCTTCAATTGAGAATTGGACTATTACTAACTGTCATTTCCTTTGAATGTTACCTGATGACTTGGGGAACCTCAACTCTTTAATAATGTTAAGGAATGAAAGAAAGTACATTACGCTAAGTTCTCTTATGCTTTTCAAGTTTTTCTTCGATATCTACAACGTTTCGGGTAGGAAAGTACATTCTATTAATGAAAATTTGTCTTGATAGAAAGGCCCAATTTCAAATTCTAATGCTTTCAAAAAACATTGTATAACTGTAATGTTTCTAGAAGGAAAGCATATTTTTTCAATTTAAGTATCATGATCCCATATTCCAACTTATTTTTCAGTAAACCATTAGGCTTTGTAGCTTTGAATAAATCCATGTCTTTTGATAAGATCCTCTTCCAAATTAAAATGCAGTTTCCTTTTGGAAATAACCACATACAGTGTCTTGATTTTTTTATTGAGAAAATAGAGGTTGTGAAACAAGCCTGTGCCATACAAGGACTTGATTCATTGATTATGTATCAATTATGGCTCTATATGTAACAATGTCTTGATTTTGTTGCTTGAAAATAGAGTTTATGCTTTACTATTTCACATAATTTCTTACAATCTTTCCATAAGTATTGATTTGTAATCTCAGTCACTAAGGGATGACTGTAATGACAAAGTTAATATTCCATGGTTTGAAGTTCCCCTCTTACTAAATACTTAAATATATCACCACAATTTAACTGTTAGTTAAAGGAATTGCATTTGATTTGTAAACAATTCATTGCTTGATTTATAGATTTTGATCTTTTTTCCTTTTTTATTTTTTTCTCATATTTGGTATGAGATATCTTCCAAGATTTGGGTTCCCTAGTTTCCCCACCATAGTACGAGGTTTAGATGCTATCATTAAATATTCTTGGAACATTACAACTTTTCCAGTAAGTGTGTTTTGAAACATTGTTGTTGCTTTTCCATGGTGTTAATGCAGATAAGCACTACAACTAGTGCCATTATTTAGATCAAGTGCCAAAATCTAGGTGGTCTTGTAATGATGGAGTGATTGTTTTATAGCTACTAAGGTCATATGCATTTTTATCTCTTATGTTGTCCTAAGGTATTCAAATTCAGAATAAGAATTTAGGTCTCGTTTCCACTGTAGATTGTAGTCAGATTCTTGAACATAATATATAGTAGATTATCTTTTACTAATCAACTGTGGATGTGATCCCTCGCAGGAAAGAAAATTCAAAGTGACTTTGATTTCACACTGATTTGTCAAAACATCCACACAGGAAAGGAGACTCAAAGTGACACTATGGTGTCCATTATTTCAAGCCAGGTGGTCGCACTCCCTTGATCGTGAGCACGATTGTGATCAAGATGGAAGACTTCATAGTCTAGATTGATTGATTAGCAGTGATAGTTAGTGGGCTTCTATTTCACTAATCCTTTTTATAGAGTTGTCAGATTCAATTTCCAAAGGTTTTAATTACATTATAGAGTTGAGTTTTGAGAGAGTTGTGATTCACAGTGTTAAGTATAGCAAATATGACACTTGAACGAAGACAAGAATAGTAGAGGTATCAGACTCTATTATAAGCTTACCTGCATATTATAAGGGACTTGATTGGCTTTTTTATAATTTTATAAACAAGTTCCAAGTCGTGGAAATGTGAAAAAAAATAGTGATATTGCCACCATGTGGCTCTTGTCATATATGGTTTTATACTTTTTCAAAAAATTCTCTAAGAGTTCACAATGCTAAGATTCACTAGGACTTTACAAAGTTTTATTATTTAGTGAAAGACTTGCCAAAATATTACAAGATTTTATAATTGAGTAAAATATTCGCCATGCCTGGTGAGAGATTCGCAAAAAATTATATTATACATATTATATTATTTATAAATCGCCTTCCATTTTCCTATATACCATGGAGATTCGCCCATTTATTATATTTATAAATTTAGGGGGGGTTCTTAAAATTTTCCCTGCTTTGAACCATCATTTCCCTCCATCATCTGTGCCTTGGCGAGACTGGAAGGTCAAGAATGTAAGCTGCTTTCGTATATCTGGATTCAAAGATTCCTTTAGTGCTTCTTCAGCAGGAATGTTTCTACCGCACACAATAGTTTTGATGCAGCCTCTGATGAGTCCCACGATCTCTTTCTGCTGTCCAATTTCAGCAACCAGCATTACACAACGCAATAAAAACACTATATGGCAAAAGCATAACAGCAAACCAGTAGCTCATTCACAACATCCTGCATAGCTTTCACTTCAAATTTCAAGTGTAAGACTTTACAGAAACTGCAGACTTTTTCTTTCACCCGCTTAGCTTTTCCAAGCTTTGCTCACTCTCATTTGATGGTGTAAATCTAAAAGGAATTGAGTTAGTGAGCTTGGGGACTAAATAGAAGTATTTATATCCAAGATTCCATCAAGCTTTTGTTGGCTATGTGTCCAGTGTTCCACAGATCATGGTAGAGAACTGCAGAGAGAGGAATGGAAAACTCCAGAAGCTCCCAACAAGAAAATAATTAACTGCAGTTAGTTTCCATAACTTAAGCAAATGACTGTAGTTGGTTTCAGTAAATGAAGGAAATAACTGCAGTTAATTCCAAATTATCAGTGGCAGTTGAGGAGCTGTTAATAGCCATAACGAGAGCTTACATTCTCCCACTTAGTCCATACTTCCAATCTTAATGTCTCATCTTAAAACCCATTGATAATCTTTATCAAATAATAGATACATAAATCATGGCGATAGGTCCTCTGATGACGAGTATTATCTTCCATGTATTACTATGTTTTTATTTCTATTATAATTATGTGGTAACAATTTCTTAATGAATAAACTCTATATTTATTCTCGGTCCTACATAGATGAATTCTCTCAAATCAAATTAAAGTCCACATAAATATGAGAAAACCATCACAATAATTAAGAATTTCATTAAAATAGCATTGTCCATACAATGAGAAACTACATAATGGAACCAAATCCCATATTCATTACATGATCCTTGAATTTAAACGGTGGCATGCCCTTAGTCAAGGGATCAATGATCATCAACTAAGTGCTGACGTGCTCAATGACCACTTTCTTTTCTTTAACACGTTCCCTTATAGCTAAATAATTGATGTCGATGTGTTTATTTCAACTCCCACTTTTGTTGTTCTTAGCCATAGAAATAGCAGCAGAATTGTCGCAATATATTCTCAATGGCTTAGAGATAGAATCCATAATTCTAAGCCCAGAAATGAAACTCTTAACCTATACACCGTGTAAAGTAGCCAAAAAATAGGAGACAAACTCGGCTTCCATAGTGGAAGTGGCAATCAAAGTATGTTTGGCACTCCTCCATGATACAGCTCCACCGGCCATCATAAAAATGTATCCTAATGTTGATTTGCATGAACCAATACATCCAGCAAAGTCAAAATTTGAGTAGCCAATTACTTCCAAATTGTCCGCCTGTCTATACATAAGCATGTAGTTTTTGGTTCCTTGAAGGTACCTCGTTACTTTCTTTGTAGCTCTCTAGTAGTTTATACCTGGATCACTCTGATGTCGTCCCAACTTTGCCACAACAAATGCCATGTCAGGTCTTGTGCAGACCTAAGCATACATTAAGCTTCCAACAACAGAAGCATATGGAATGTTCTTCATTTGTTCCCTTTCAACGTCGTTCTTCGGGCATTGGTTCAAATTGAATATATCACCCTTCACAATGGGAGCTACACTTGATGAACAATCCTTCATCTGAAATATCTCTAAAATTTTATTAATATAGGTTTCCTCAGAGAGACCCAAGATGCCTTGAAATATATCTCTATGGATCTTAATGCCAATGACATAAGATGCCTCACCCATATCCTTCATATCAAAATTTTTAGAGAGGAATTGTTTCACCTCATGCAGCAAACCCTTATCATTGGTTGCTAGCAAACTGTCATCCACATATAAAACAAGAAAACAAATTTTAGTCCCACTCACTTTCGGGTATATACATTGATCCATAATGTTTTCTACAAAACTGAAAGAATAAATTACATTATGGAATTTCAAATACCATTGGCAGGATGATTATTTTAATCCATATAACGATTTCTTGAGCTTGCAAGCCAATTGCTCACCATCACTAGAGGGGAATCTTTTAGGTTGTTTCATGTAAACCTCCTCCTCTAGATCTCCATTGAGAAATGTCATTTTCACATCCATTTGTTGCAACTCCAAGTCAAAATGGCTACTAATTCCATTATAACGCGCAAGGAATATTTCTTGGATACATGAGAGAAAGTCTTTGTGTAGTCGATTCATTCTTTCCGAGTGAATCCCTTAGCAATGAGTCTTGCCTTGTATCTCTCAATGTTTCCCAATGAGTCTTTCTTTATCTTAAATACCCATTTACATCCAATGGCTTTTGCACCATTAGACAACTCAACAAGATCCCAGACTTCATTAATCTTTATAGAATTCATCTCTTCCTTCATGGTATTGTACCATAATTCTGATTCTTTGCAACTCATGGCTTGTGAAAAGGACTCAAGATCATTTTCAGCTTCAATGTTGTAGTCAAATTCTTGTAGATACACAACATAATCATCAAGAATTGCTGATCTCTTTGGTCTAATAGATCTTCTTAATGTTGTACCAACATCTTCCTGAGAAGTATGTGGTTCAACTCGTTGTTCAAAATTTCTTGGCAACTCTTGAACTACCTAATCTATTGGAATGTCGTCAGCAACTTGTGGAACTTCAATAATTGGTTGTTCAACACCAGTTTGTACTTGAGGGGTGCTGTGAAAAACAATCAATCTATCACTTGAGGTGGAAGGTTGAGATTCTAAATGATCTTTCTCAGAAACTATGTTCCTGGTTTGATCACTCCCATTGATCAAGTCATTTTCAAGAAACTTTGCATTTCTCGATTCCACAATCCTAGTGCTGTGAGATGGATAGAAAAATCTGTAATCTTTAGACCTTTCAACATATCCAATGAAATACGCACTAATGGTCCTTGGGTCTACCTTCTTCTCTTGTGGATTATATATTCGTACTTCAAACAGTTATCCCCAAACGCACATATGTCACAAATTTAGTTTCCAACCTTTTCATAATTCAAATGGCGTTTTAGGAACAACCTTGGTTGGAACTCAGTTTAATATATACATTTTCGTCTTAAGTGCTTCAGTCCACAAGGATTTAGGAAGATTGGAGGTTCTAAGCATACTCTGCACCATGTCCAATAATGTTCGGTTTCTTCTTTCTGCTACACCATTCTAGTTGGGTGAACGAGGCATGGTGTATTGGGCAACAATCCCATGCACTTGAAGAATTTTGCAAATGGCCCAGGTGCTTTTCCATCTTCTTTATATCTACTATAATATTCTTCACCTCTATCTGATCTCAAAATCTTAATTTTCTTGCCACATTGTTTCTCTACTTAGCCTTAAAGATCTTAAAGACATCTAATGCTTTGTTCTTTTTATGAAGCATGTAGAGATACATATATTGTGAGTGATCATCTATAAAAGATATGAAGTATCTTTGACCATCTGAGTCCATGTCTGGACTACATATATCAGTATGTGTGATCTCTAAATGTTCGAACTCCTATTGGCACCTTTCTTTGACTTGTCCCTTTATGCAATCCATACAAATCTCAAAATCAGTAAAATCTAAAGTATTAAGTACCCCTTCTTTTACCAATCTTTTAATTCTTTCTATGGATATATGACCTAGTCTCCGGTGCCCTAATTTAGAGGAATATTCATTAATAACACATCTTTTAGTGCCAGTGTGAATATGCATTGAATCATAAATGACATTGTTTTGTAAATTAAGACAATAAAGAACATTAGACAAAATGTCATTCCCAACATAATCAGATTTATAAAATAAACTGAAGGATGTTTCTGAAAAGTTAAAGGAATATCCAAAAGCTACAAGCCTTGAAATTGAAATCAAGTTTCTAGAAAAACTTGGAATAGAAAAGGTCTTTTCTAATTCTAAAACAAAGCCACTACTTAAATCTAAATAGCATGTTCCTATAGCTTCCACATGCGAGGTCATCTTGTTTCCTGATAAGATGCTTTGCTCACTTCCCACTAGCTTCCTTAGGTTTTGCAAACCCTACAAGGAATTCAAAATGTGAATTGTTGATCCAGAACCAATGCACCAGGTGTTAATATTGACATTAACCATGTTAGATTCACAACAAACAAACGAAATTAGATTACCTTGTCCGCAAGCCATTTCTAAAATTTGGCGCATTCCTTCTTCACTCACGTGTCCCTTCCTTTTTACAGAAGAAACACTTGGAATCCTTCTAGATATCAACTTGGGGAGGTACTTTACCCTTCACTTTCTTATTGGCTTGAGATTTTCCCTTTCCGCATGTTGCCAGCGCTACACTTTCTCCCAGTTCCATCACCAGTCTCTCTTCCTCTTGAACACACATGGTCATGAGTTCATTAATTGACCATTTATCCTTATGTGTGTTGTATGAGATTTTAAAGGGTCTCTATTGGGATGGAATGGTGTTTAGGATGTAGTGCACTAAGAAAGACACTGAAATTTCAACCTCGAGTTTCTTCAATTGAGCCACAGTGTCCCTCATTTGCATGATGTGCTTGCGTACACCTTTCACACTAGTGATTCTTAGGGATGAGAACTTCATGATTAGGGTGCTTGCTAGTGCCTTGTCTGAAGTGACGAATTGATCATCAATGGCTTTCAACAAGTCTCAGACCTTTTCATGTTGATCAATAGAACCATGAATACCAGCTGAAATTTTAGTCTTAATGAACATCATGCTTAGGCAATTAGATCACTCCCATCGTTCATAAAGCGTGATGTATGCTACAATACTGGTATTAGTGAGTGCCGGTCGTTCATCTTTCCTAATAATATAGTCTATGTCCATCCATATTAAATGAAGGAGAATTCTCTCCTTCTAGACCTTATAGTTATCTCCCTTAAGTTCAGGGATATTACAACGAATTTCAGAGAAATTTGCAGGTTGTACAACTGCATAAAATTAAAAATCACATGCTTATGTTAAATTTGACGCCTAAATAAAATTTCATGCTTTACCAATGTAAACCATGCTTAAAAATTGAATCCAATGACATAAAAAATTCCTATGGACTAAATTTTCAATTCAAATAGATTCAATTATTCTTTATGATAGAATTTATCAAATTATTCGCCTAATTCATAATTCTGAAGGATATATTATGATTATAATTCGATATAAATTCTATCTTAGATTTAGACTGTATGATAAAACTATTAATTCATAATTCCTGTGGGTAAGTTATGAATATTTTATCCTAATTAATTATATAATTATAATAAAAATTCCCGTGGGATAAAATCTATTATATTTAGTATAATTAATTACAATTAATGTCTAAATATTATTTATGCGATTCTAATCAACCATAATATATAATATTATTTAATTAGAGATGTTGTGGATATTCTCTAATCAATTAAAATTATATGGATCACTAGACATTATTTCTTTTATGCATAAAAATTAGCTTGAAATAAACTATAATATTCATGCATAACATTCAACGATGGGTCTCGTATACTCATCCAAAATAGCATGTTTTAATTTAAAACAAAAATAATCAATTCATGCAAATTAAATAAGAGCATTAATAAATTTTGCACAACAATTATCCAAAATGCATATAATTAAATAAATAAGCATAAAAATTGAGCAAAAATTAGACATATTTCCAAATAAATGTCTTAATTAAGAAAAATTCCCAAAATATGACATTTAGCCAAATTTGTTCTGATACCAAATGAAAACCAAAATAATGATTTTGTAATGCAGAACAAACACTTAAAAGAATCGAAAAACTTTAATACCCAAGAATTCATACCTCCGGCCATTGATGCTTCTCACACTCCAAAACCAAACTTTCTGCTACTCTTGAGACAGTCCCTTCTTTTGTTTTCTGAAGTTGGCCCGATCAAAACCGGTAGTCTTTAAGCAGCTCCACTAGGCTTCTGTAGTTTCCAATAACTCATGAAGTCTCACTCTCTACAGCCTCTAATACTTGAACCATCATTTCAGTCTGTCATCTGTGCCTTGGTGAGACTCTAAGACCAAGAATGTAAGTTGCTTTTGTATATCTGGATTTGAAGATTCCCTCAGCGCTTCTTCATCCGGAATGTTTCTACTGCACACAATGGTTTTGATGCAGCCTCTGATGAGTCCCACGATCTCTTTCTATTGTCCAATCTCAGCGACCAGCATTACATAACGCAGTTAAAACACTATACTACAAATGCAGAACCGCAAGTCGCTAGCTGATTCACAACATCCTGCATAGATTTTGCTTCAAATTTCAAGTGTAAAACTTTACAAAAACTGCAGACTTTTTCTCTCACCCACTTGGCTCTTCCAAGCTCTGCTCACTCTCATTTGATGGTGTAAGGCTGAAGGGGATTGAGTTAGTGAATTTGCGGACCAAACAGAAGTATTTATAGCTAAGCTTCCATCAAGCTTCTATTGGCTATGTGTCAAGTGTTCCACAGATCATAGTAGAGAACTGCATAGGGAGTAATGGATCACTCCAGAAACTCCCAACAAAAAAATTAATTAACTATAGTTGGTTTCTGTAATTTAAGGAAATGACTACAGTTGGTTTCAATAAATGAAGGAAATAACTACAGTTGTTTCCAAATTATCGGCGGCAGTTGAAGAGCTATTAATAGCCATAAAGGCAACTTACACGATGTCCAAGATGAATACCATGGCACCACATGATGGTATGCATATCGCTCGCTCTAGAGGTGGATCGATGTTCCATCGATGCTGAATTCCTTCCCTTTCCCTAATGAGGCTTCACTACATATGCACATGCGAATGTCTCTTCACTAACCATATTTTTTTTCTGTTTTTCTCTTTAGGATGAATTTTTGTTGTTGATAATATCTGTTTTTTTAATGATGGATTTTTGTTGTTAATTTCTGGTCTCTGATTTTTGAGTTTAATATTGTAATTCGTTTGTGGATCCATGGCCATGAAGGGCTACACTATAGATGTATTACATATTTGACTATAATTTCTTTTATTGCATGGTTTTTTACTAGTTAGACTTGATGGTGCTTCTATATAGACTAAATATACTAGTTTTTCGTATACCTAATAAAACCAATATTTTTGTAGTTTTCCTAGTGAAAAAAATACCATCTCACTAAATTACCCAACCCCACCCCAAGTCATCCCTAGCTCATACCTATCCTGCAAGTTACCAGTCTTGTCAAAACTTAGAATTATATCCTTACTGCTAGTCAAGGTCCTTATATTGTTGCTGCAGGAGCCATTAGGCATCGACACCTGCCCACCAGCACTCTTCACAATTCACAATTTGTTCATATTAAGGCACGATTGGATTTGAATTTGGCCATTTTAGAGTAAGTTTTACAAAACCGTGAGTGGCCCCGTTAATACACGTCCTGCGGTGAGTGACGACGTTAATAAACGTCCCATCCACTGAGTGGAGTGATCAATGGGATAAAATTCAGACCTCCAGCAGCGTTTGGTAGACGGGCCCAGATAGTGACATCAACTCGAAAAGGCACTTGCCCAATTTCAATTTATATAACATTCGGGGCTTATAGTTAATAATTTTAACGTTATGTATTCTTCTCGGTAGTGGCAGTCACAATAGGGTCATTTTTTAGTTTTATTCATTTGATATTTTTTAAATTAACCAATGGACAGTTCAAAGATATATATTTGAAAATTATTAAAAACAATGTTTATTAAAAAATTTAAAATTATTAAAAACAATAAGAAATCCAGAAGATAAATATTAATTATATTTATAATTTAAATATTGAAGAAAATATCTTTAATTTTTATGTTTTTAATATAATAAAGATGATCAATTTGGAATTCTGGTTGTCAAGTTGCTTTTGAAAGTTTGAAAAAGAGATAGATGTTGGGTGGGGCTGGAAAACAAGCCGGGCTCTGCAACTTGATCTAGGGTTGGCGTTAGGGTTTAGCGTTCGGTACCATGGCGGGATGCACAGGGGGGAGTGTTGCTCCTTTCTACAGTCAAGTAGTTACATATAGAAGCAAGGATGTTGGAAAGCAGTGTTTCAAGAAACCTCTGGAGAAGACAATAGAGGCAAGTAACACGAAAATATTGGAAAGAAACAGACCTCATGAACAGGAAGAGGATCAATAAGAAGCTAGTAAGGAGAAGGAGAAAGCAGGTAGAAGTCAAAAAACTACTTCTCTAAGGACTATTGGGGTATGCAAACCCAAGTTGAACCATCATTCCCTCGATCATCTTAAGCGACCTAGCGCTACAAGCGCATAGGGATCATATGGCGAAATATGCGGTTATATGCAAATTCATGGGGATATGGCCGACGAAGATGGCACAGCACGTACGGATAAGGAGCCACTAGAAACCAAAGGGAGAAATAAACCTTCATCTGGGATCTAAGGGCTTCTTGACATTGGTGTTCACAAGCCTAGAGGATAAAGATAGAGTGCTCGAAGGGGGACCATATTTCTACGTTGTTGCAGGCCTCTACATGTGGCCATTGATGATGAACTTTGTCCTCGAATGCGAAACATTCACATCGGTATATGTATGGATTAGACTATACTCCCTTCCTCTGGATTATTTGCTACCGGAATCTCTGAAAACAATAGGCAACAAACTGGGGCATTTTCTAAAGATCTCAGATGCGACTCTGAAAGGAAAGTACACCACATTTTCCCAGATATGTGTGGAAATGGACTTATCGGGAGCACTTATGGATGCAATAATTTTAGAAGTATATGATGAAGAATGGGTGCAGGCGGTGGACTATGAGCACATCCCATTTAGGTGCCGCAAATGTCATGAACAAGAGCATCTATACAAAGACTACCCAACAAAAAATATGGAGAGAAATGTGAAAACCACTACGGATAAAAATCCCGAGGGTTTCAGCAAGGTTGGGGGCAAAGGAAAAGGTGGGAAGTAGCCACAAAAAAAGATCAATGAGGAAAGACAACGAGCCACAATAGCTTTAAGATCCTAGAGGAAGAAGACGGAAATAAAGAAACAAACCAGGAATCAGAGAACATTATCAATGAGAAGGAAAGGGATGCTAGCATGGAAGATATCATAGAAAACAACCAACAAAAGGATGATCTACCAAGCATTATGGAGATAAGTAGGCACCATGAAATAACTCCAAGTGAGGCGAGAACAGAGGACCATGAACTGCAAGAGATTCTAGTAAGGGAAAATCTAGATCTAGAGAAATTTATATAACAAGGGACAACCAAAGGAGTGGACTCCCTACCAAAAGAGGAATATGATAGGGTTCAACAACTATTCCTATGGAGATCACAACTGACGGGCTCTAGAGTCAAAAGAAATCACGAAATCCAGGAGCATATAGGGGTCAAAATGATGGAGGAGACACACGCACAATCTCCAAAGAACCTAGGTAGGAAAAGAGGAAGAAAAAGACAGAATGAGTTGTTGAATGAATGTGGGAAACTCTTGATCAACCTAGGTAAGATGAAAGATCTCACCAGTTATTCCTTTAGAAAACTTTTTTAATGAAGCTCACAACCTGGAATATTAGGGGCTTAGGAAATAGAAGGAAATAAAGAAATCTCAGTAATAGAATAAAAGAAGAAAAACTAGATATGGTTTTTATTCAGGAGACAAAATGTTCGATGGATAATATTAGAGAAATTCATAATAAATGGCTAATCAAGTATGAGTATCTAGATGTTAAAGCAAATAACTCGGCGGAGGGGATTCTTACGCTCTCATATCCTTAGAAATTTTGAATCCTGGATGCTTCAGCATCTAGGAACTATCTTTCTTTGGTTTGTCAACCTCTAGGTGATCAGGAGATATACATGATCACAAATGTCTATGGACCTCAAAAGCAAGAAGATAAACTCAAGCTTCTCACCTCCCTTAAGGAACTAAGAGAAAGACACCCTAATATGCCCTGGATCATTGCAGGAGATTTCAATATGATAAGATCTCTTACAGAGAAAAAAGGCGGTATCAGATAGCTAGGCAGAGACTCCATGGCCTTCCAGAGCTTCATAAGGAACATGGGGTTAGTGGACACTGAAACAATAAATGGGACCTTCACCTGGAACAATAAGAGGGCAGGGGCTTCACAAGTCACCTCTAAACTATATATATTTATTATTTCAGAGGACCTCTTTCTTTCAGGCACTACCATGTTAGCTTCTATTCTTCCCTTTGGAGGTTCAGACCATTGGCCTGTACAACTGGAAGCCACTTTTATGGGTACGCCAAGAAACAGACCCTTTGGGTTTGAAAATGCCTGGCTATCTCACCCTGAATTCACCAATAATATCGACAAATGGTGGAAAGAGGATCTGAACATTCAAGGCACTAAAATGTTCCTGCTCCAACAAAAACTTAAACATATCAAATCCAGGCTTAAATATTTGAACAAAAAGGAATTTGGCAATATCTTCAACACCAAAAGAGAAGCTGAGCAGAAATCTGAGGAGATCAATCAAATCAGCATCAAAGATGGCTTTACTGAGGAGCGAAAAAAGCTAACTGACTCTTTGCTGGAAGAATGGGAATATCGGTGCATGCAAGGGGATATATTTTGGAGATATAAATCAAGGGTGTAGTGGATTAGAGAGGGAGAAAGAAACACGAAGTTCTTTCATAAGTCCACCATGGATCATAGGGCACACAACAGAATCACAAAGCTCAAATATTTTCAAGGGATATAACTCGTCACTCATAAATATATGGAATCTATCCTTGTTCAACACTTCCTCAGTATAACAGAGGAGCCTCTGGTGGATAGATCTAGCTTCATAAACAATTTCACTCAGTACATCCCTTAGCTGGTTACCAAAGAGGACAACCACAATCTTAATAGGCCAGTGTTGGAAGAGGAGGTCAATGAAGTGCAATGAAATGTAAAATGGTAAAGCTCTAGGCCCAAACGGGTTCAATGTAGACTTCTTCAAAGCCTACTGGAAAACAATCAAATAGGATATCCTTGAAGTGGTGGAAGACTCAAGAAGATCCAAAAAGGTTATGAAGGCTCTTAATGCTTCTTTCATAGCTTTGATCCCAAAACAGGGAAAACCCATGACTCTAGATGGCTTCAGACCCATAGCTTTATGTAATGTGGTGTACAAAATTATTTCCAAGGTGATCGCCAATAGACTCAAGCCCCTTTTATCATATCTCACCTCAGAGGAGAAAATGAGCTATGTGGAAGGAAGACAAATCCTCAATAACATCATCCAAGCTCACGAGGTGGTACACTCTCTCAAAAGCAACAAACAAGCTAGCATGATCATTTAGCTAGACCTAGCGAAGGCTTACAACAAGCTAAGTTGGTCTTATATAAGGGTAGTTATAAGAGCCTATGGCTTTGACCAAAACTAGATAAGATGGGTTATGGCACTAGTTACCACGACCAGCTTTTACATTCTACTAAATGGCTCTCTTTCAAGAACCTTCACACTGTCCAGAGGTCTCAGACAAGGGGATCCGCTCTCACCCTTCCTCTTTGTTCCCATGATGGAAGGACTAGGCAGAGTGATTAAAATGGAAAATTTTGAAGGAAGAATCCAGGCTATCAAACTCACCTTGGATGGAGCGGCAAATACTCATCAACAATTTGTGGATGACACAATGTTACAGGGCATACCCATAGTCAGGGAAGTCAGAGCGATCAAAAAAATCTTAAATGACTTTGCTATGGCAACGGGCACAGAGGGAAACCTCAACAAATCAAATTTTCTTTTTTTTAACACTAACATTTCTATTAGGAGAAACATCACCAGGATTCTTGAGTTTCAAAGGGGCCAATTACCTTCCAAGTATCTGGGCATACCTCTTATAGATAAGCCTCTAAGCAAGGGAGTATGGGAGCCAATAATAAATAAACTTCAGGATAAGATCAGAAAATGGATATGCAGGTCTTTAAATTTGGCGGGGTTCCTTGTGCTCACACAAGTTACCTTGCAGGAAATTCCCATTTTCATGTTCTCAGCTCTTCCTGCTCCTAAAGGAGTTCAACAACAGATTAGGAGCATACAAAAGGGTTTTCTATGGGGTAGAGGAGAAGAGAAAACTAAATGGGCTCTAGTGGCCTGGGACAACATCTTGAAACCCAAGAGCCATGGTGGCTTTGGGCTTCAAGACCCTGAAACCGTCAACAAAGTTTCGAGAGCTAATCTCTGGTGGAGGTGGACCAAGGAATCAACAACCCCCTAGGCCAAGCTTTGGAAACAAAAATATTCCAATAATTGGCAGGAGAAGGATCACATTCGAATGTCAGGGCAAATTAAGGACTCCCACATTTGGAACCTTGCATGGGAAAATAAAGGTATTGTTCAGCAGCATAGTTTTTGGGAAATCTAAGCTAGCAACCTAGCTTGATTTCAGGAGGATAAATGGAAATAGGAACCCAACCTGTATAAGGATGAATTAGTATCTCTCAAGAATGGTACCAACAAGAAAGGTCTATTCATGGTAAATGACTTCTGGGACCAGGTAAGGGACAATGGAAAATGGAGAATTTGGAAGGATCGAGGCCACAGTGAAGAGAGCCCTCTAAAGGCTCAGGTAGACTCTCTTACTCAGGATCTAGAGCATAGGAGGATTTTGGTATCCTCCTTGCCTTATCAAATAAGATGGGGAAGGAATACCAAAGGAAACTTCAACCTAAAAGAAGCTAAATAGGTAGTAACAGGGTTTAACTACCAAAACCCTAATCAAGTATGGATGAATATTTGGCAGAGTCCTTACTGGATGAAAATAAACTTATTCATTTGGCTAGTTCATCAAAGGAAAATTTTAACTTGGGAGAGTCTCCTTAAAAAAGGCTTCACTGGCCCATCCAAATGTTACCTATGTGGCTCACAAGAGGAGACAATGGATCACCTTCTCAACCTCTGCCCTTTCACCTCTACCATGTGGGAATGGGTGGCTTCAATCTTTAGGCACATTAATAGGGATAGACTCAGCATCTCCAACACTTTGAAGAATTGGAGGAAAAACTTTTAGGGAATCAAATCATCAATAAAGCCTGGACTCTGGTTCTAGGCTTTGTCATCTGGGATGTTTGGAAAGAACGTAATAGTAGGATCTTCAAGAACAAAGCAAGCGAGCGCCAACACGTAGTTGATCAAATTTTAAGGCAACTCAAAGACATAGTCAGAAGCTTGTTATGGAAACTTCCCAAGGACCCTCCTCTGACCCAAGATGCGTGTATACTACTGCATTTGGATCTCTAGTCTATATGCCCACAGGGCATAATTAAGGGTGTGAGCCAAATAAATGCAGATATAAATATTTGGAAGCCTCCTCCAAATGGTTTCTTAAAAGTCAATATAGATGGAGATTCTAAGGGAAACCTAGGGTTAGCTGGTTTTGGGGGTGTTATAAGAGATGAGCAGGGACGAATAAAGGAGATCTTTCATGGCCACATGGGGAGGTCCACTAATAACATGGCAGAACTCATTGCCTTAGAGCAATGCCTGGAAATCTTGGTGGACTCAAATTCAAACAATGTCATCATTGAAGTCGATTCAGAATTGATTATTAGAGCTGCCTAGAAAATAAGCAATGGTACGGCACCGGATAAAGTGTCGAAACATTAGAGGCTATCACATGTCTTTCCCTCTATTTATACCCACCTGCAAACCTTAAAAACTGTAAACTTTGTCCATGTGAAAATAAAAGCTAATATGTTAGCAAATCATCTAGTGAATGAAGGAGTGATTAGTAAGGAAAGGGACACTTGGCAAGTTTGGGAGTTGATACCCCCAAGAAAACTGTTAGAGGATTGTCTCTATCTGGTTTCCGAAGATAGGGATAGATGGATCGACAGGATGGATCAATGAGGCTCATAAGACAGGCAGGAGTACATAGATGCTTAAACTGTTTGCTTGTTGATTGGCAGTAGTCCACAAATTGTATTGGCATCAGTATTCCAATGGATTTGAGCAGATGGTCGAGACCAGCGGAGTAAGACCATGGATGCAGTGGCGTGGAGATTGATTTTGGACCATTAGATCTTGGTCGAGATAGATCTATGGTGTTTGGGTGAGGAAGTTACCCGACAGTTAACGAGTAGAAGCGGGTTGGAGAAACCCACAAGTTTTTTTTGAGCGGAGGAACGGGTGTAAACGATAATTCCCCATTGGCTCCAATTCCACTCACACAGGGACATGTAACAGTGAGGTGAGAGAGGGAAACCACTTTTCGGGTGGATTTGGAGTGCACAAGTTAACCAACCAAAATACATGTGAACCGTTAGATCTGGTGGAGCAAGATTAACGGTTAACAAATGAGGAGCAAGTTTTCAAATCGTGAAGTGTTGTGATAATTGGATATTGAATAGATCAATAGTGAAGAAGTTTCAATGTTTCTTTAGAAGGGATGATTTGAAACTTTTTCAAAATGTGGTTTGTGTTACCATTGGGTCCAGATTAGTAGAAACGGATTGGAGAAACCCACAAGTGGATTTCGGGCGGAGGAAAATCTGTAAATGGTAATTCCTGGTTGGCTCTGATTCCACTCACACAGTGACATGTAGGATCAAGGTGAGAGAGGTAAACCACTTCTCGGGTATATTTTGAGTGCGTAAGTTCACCAACCAAAATATGTGTGAGCCATTAGATCTAGTGGAGTGAGATCGAAGGTTGACAGATGAGGAGCAAGTTTCAATGTCAGAAAGTGTTGTGACCATTGGAGCTTGAATAGATCAACGGTGAAGAAGTGCTGACGAATCTTTAGAAGGGCGTATATCAAACGTTTTTAAATTGTGGTTTGTTTTATCGTCAGGTCCGGATTAGTGGAATTTTAGCGGAATTCTACGACTTTTGGAGGGGTCAGTTAGCTTAGCGGAAGCTCTAAAGTTATCAGTGAAGGAAAAACAGCCCTTGGGAGTTTAACACTCCTTCCTGTTAAAAGGTTTTGGAAATCCGTGAGATTTGGTTTGATCCTGGGTTTTGTTTTTCCTATTGATGGCATTCCCACAATAAGTTGGTTCTTGTTTAGGTATTTGCATTAGAAAAAATGTGAATATATGTATTGTACTTGTATGGTTAATAGAAGTCTCCATTCTTACTTGACCAAAAAAAAAATATAATAAAGATGATACTTTCTTTCATATTATAATGTTTTTGAAATTTACAGAGTTTATGAGAGTTTTTATTTATTTATTTGGGCTGATCAATGTCTTCTAGAGTATCTAATTTTTTTAATCCTCTAATTTTTCATCACACCAGAAATTCTTCTGACACTTAATATTATAAATATTTTACATAATAACTTATCTATTTATACCCTAGTAATTTAGTCACAAATTGACATCCTTATGCCATCCCTAATGGTTTTGATTGGATTTTAAAGCAATTTTGAAGAGTTTCTTTCTATTCACCCTTATTATTTTGTTCATGTATGTTAACTCCACGATCCTAATAATACTTTCTATAAGGGAATTTTTTTGTTTTTAAATGGACCTACTCTATGCAAAACTCTAGACCATGGATCTAAGGATGATTGATGTGAGGAATGCTTGGGTTTCTTGTGGCACAGGCTTCGTCATTCAAGATCATGTGCTAGCCCTTCTTTCTCATGCCAACTTGCAAACCGAGGTTCCAGATTTTGGATGGGAGAGGAAGGATGGCAATGGATATCTAGAAAAAGTGGTGTTGGAATGGGACAAACGTAGTTTGGATGAGAATTCAGTGAATTGTTTCATGGAAATTTCATCCCTTCACAAAATTTCTCACTCAAAACCCTAGATCCATTTTTTGTTTGTTTTTTTCTGGCTGAAACGGGCCTAAAAAATTCTTATGCAAAGATATGGGTTTTATTTGGCATGTATACTTCCACTGTAAGTGTTCTCACTCCTGTAAATTCGAATCCACAGTTCACATTACATTTTCAAGCAGGATTTGGCCATCCTATGAAGATTGTAGGAAAGTTTTTTTGTTGGAACCCCATTCTCATGTTGCATCCAAAATGAACAGTCCAAAATATGGAAGTCTGGGCCTGTTTATCTATGGTGTTGATTGGGAGACATGGCCCATTGGCAGATTGGCCCTGTCAACACTTGACGATTGGTGACGGTAGGGAATTTAGAGATGTGACTTTCCGATAGTCTATTATGTAGATCAATGGATCTTATCTACCTCATGATGCTTGGATCTATGGATGAACACATCGAATCTTAGATTGGTAAGTATTATAACAAGGATCTGATAAAGGAGGTTTCACTTCATAATTGTATAAAAACTCCAGATAGTTAACTCGATATGGATTTGGAAGATCTTTATTTAGATCTGGTTTTGAAGAAGATGTTCTAAATTTTTGTGAGAATTCTGGACAGAAAATCAACCATTATCAAGATTTGAACGGGGGCCTAGATTCAAGATCTAAAACAAAATATTTAGAATGGATTGGGAGCTCCAATGTAACAACAAAGATTGATTTACGTGAGCAGAGTATTGCAATATCATGATAACAAGTTGCAAGACTGTATAATCAGACGAGATGCATCCATTTCATTAAACCTAAGGTTGTGAGGTGGTGTTCTTAGAGCCAACATTTCAAAGGGCTTAGTTTCGTTTAAAGATGTGGTAAAAATAAAGGCAAAGAAACAAACCAATTGAGATCAAACTCCTTTCATTCTTGTTCCTTACATCATGGAGCAAATGAATGAGGTTCTAACCATAACGTAAACATTCCTTAGGTTAATTTTCTATATTTTGATTTTATTTGCGGATTTAATGGATTTTGGCCTAAGTCGGAGGATCTTTGTTAGTGGATTTATGCCACTTGGACCATAAATTGTGATATTCATTTATGCTTTCAGGGATTTTTTTATGTGAAATTTGATATATTGAAGGGTATGGATTTCACTCTCAAAGAGGGTGCAAGCTTTTGGGGAAGTGTGAGCCTTTTTATGACCCTTTGGTTTCTATGTTATGATGCAAATACCATGATGGTTTCCAAATGATTGTTTGGGTTAGATTACATAATCTTCTCTTACATTTGTTGCATCACAAAGTATTGGAAGTAATTGGAAATGCATTGGGGAAATTCATAAAGTTCAATATGGATAGAGATCAAAAAAATATTTTTACTTTTGCTAGGATCTGTGTGGAGGTAGTTCTTAGCAAAGTCTACTTGATCAAATATTTTTTCTTCATAACAACGTTCAACGGACCCAACTGTTAGATTTTGAAAAAATGACATTTAGATGTTGAATCTATTTACAAATATGACATTTACAAAATTCATGTCTTCATGCAAAGAAATATCCAAAAAGAAAAAGAAGCAGGCCCCAAAGCCAAAGGAATGGTAGTTTTCAGAACAACATATCTCAGTCGCACAGGAGGAAGACATCATAGAGAATGCTACAAATAGTATTGTGCAAAAGCCACAAGAAATATTAGTGGAAGAAAGAGTTGAGGAGACAGGAATTGTGGTTCAAAGTATGAGACTGAAAAAAGCAATAGAAACTACATGTTCAAATGCAATAAAATTGGAAGACCCCTCTAGAAATAGAGGCGGGTGGAAAAAATTTAATTCATTTGTTAGAAGGTTCTTCTTCAGATAAAAAGGTCTTTATGAATGTGGAATATAATCAAACGACTATTGTAACCTCAACTCCAAACATTAATGGTTGGCTTAAAGTAGAGAAAAGGAAAGGCAAAAAAGGGTAGCTTAGTGTGCCGTCACACTCAGCTCCCAAAGGTTTTTTTTTGTTTTCCTATTTGTAGTTCTTGTTTATTAGTTTCTGTTTTCTTGCGCACCAACCACTAACTAGTATGATCGAATGTGTTTAAGCATTTGGAAAATGTGATTTTGGTCTCTGAATAAAATTGTGATTTTTCCTTGGGGAAAAACAAGAATGATGAGAGTTTCAAACATAAGATATTTCTTATCCCATGGCCAAAAGTACTCTAATTCACAATTTTTTTTCAAAATAGGTTAAGTAATGATCCATAGGATCAATTTAGTGCTCAAAATTCAAAGTGTGTGACAGAACTCAAAACTTGAACGACTTGATAGATCTCGGCGATCTCAATCCAATGAAATTCGTTTCTCTCAAAATGGATATCATATCCTCTCAATATAGTGTTCTGATCGAATTTCTAAACATGGAAATTTTGGCAAAAATGACAAGAGACTAGACGGTTTGGGCTAGTGGCAAGCTGCGACATGACCTACCTAGATTTGTTAAGAAATCAATTTTCTCATCTTTCGTTTTTTTTTTCTCCTAAGGCTTGATTTTTTTATTATATTGTTGTTGATTAGGTGAAGGGAGCCAATAGTGGAGGGCCACGTGTGCCAACTGAGGGTTGCCACATGGCTTCCAGAGGTTGGTTTAAATTTTTTTTTTGGAGGTCGAGCAACCACGAGTCAAACTAGTGACCTAGAAGCACACAACAATAGACCTCAACCAATGTGCCACATTATGTTTCTTAACATTATTGGTAAAGGAGTGTCAATTAAAGTTTCCATAAAGTGCATATGGGGGAGGGCGTCTCGCTAAGCCCTAGACCCTAGTGATCCCACTGTTCACGAGACCACAAGTAGAGGGGCCAATGGGTTAGGCCTTAGCCTGACTAATAGCCATAGCCCGCAACACCAAACCGTTGGAGCCCAACGTAAAGAACAATGGCAGTAAAGTTTAAGGGCCTAGCCCCGGGGTAACATGGCACCCCATAGTAATGGGTGTGTGAAATGTGGAGGGGACCAACTCAAGGGGGCCAGCCCCAAGGCACATGACAACCATACAACCAAGAGCGGGTGGAGTAAGCGGGCTAGTCCCAATTTACTATCACCTAATGCGACCAGGACTGTGGCTTCAGAGGGGCATAAACAATTGGCAGAGTTAGGTCCTAGAATCTCGACCCCCAATGCAGTCGCATGTGCACCATGTGACCAAATTTTTGGAACTAGGGGCTTAATGGTAAATTAACAGTCCTACAATTTCACCCGTCGATTAGGATTATAGGCAGTTTTTACACGTTGGTTCCGTGTTTGGGGCACTCAACCCAAATTTTGGTCGAATTGTAGGGTGACTAGCCATAGAATTTGGGAAAAACTTGTAACACGCATTATGTTATCAATTTTTGGCCAAATGAGGTGGATAAATAAATTAGATGCGGTTTTTTTACAATGTTGAATCCATTGGAGACTTCAGTTTTGTTGTTTGGGCAATGTAAAAGTATGTAGATATACTTTCAAGCACTTAATGAAAGAGGTTCTGCATTGGAAGCTAGACCATGAGATGTAGCCTAGGAGAGGGGTGAACTCCTTTATCATGTTTTGTGTTATGTGTTTCAGGTATGCTTATTTTGTCTCTCTTTGGCTATAAATTTTTGATTAAATTCACTTGTTTTATGTGTTTAGTAAAATTTATCGTCTACCTAAAACACATATAATTTTCACATACAAATTGTTAAAAATCTTCAAGTTTACATGTTCTGATTATTTTGGTATCAAAGAATTATGTTATTGTGAAGGTTTGATTTGTTTGCATGTGTTTTTCCAATGTTTACAATGTTGAAGCTTAAAAGAGGAGAAGGAGAACTTGTGGAGCCAAGATCTCAAATTGTTTCAAGGAGAAAAAACACACCTCAAGCTTCAATAGTCATGGTAGATGAAGAAGGTCCTTAAGCGATGTTTGGAGATGAAAGAAATTTCAGAAAAACATTCTTTGAGATGTCTAAAATGGTAAAGGTTCTTTATGAAGAAAGACACGCAAAGTTGTATGGAGAGAGCTAAAAAACCCCAAAAGGAGATGGAGGAAAATGAGACAAACCTCCAAAAGTGAATAGAGGGAATTGTGACAAACCACCATCTTCCCCTCCATCATCCTCATCTTCATCTTCTACTTCTTCTACCCTTTCACAAACACATCCAAATTCTCCAAAAGGACATGGTAAAACTCGTTTGTTAAGGCTTGATATTAAGTTTGAATTTCCTATGTAAAATGGAGAGGTAGATGCTGAGAAATTAGATAATTGGATTCCTCACATTGAAGTGTATTGTAGGATACAAAGAATCAAAGATGATAAGACCAAAATTCAATTTAATTCTCTTAGATTGGAAGGTGCAACACTAATTTGTTGGGAAGCCAAAACACAAGAGGACATGAAGAAACATTGTAAGGTTTTATCCCCTTGGAAAGATTTTGTTTTTCAAATAAGAAGGAAATTTTATCCATTAGCATACATGCAAAAAACTATTATGGATTGACAAAACTTTAGCAAAGCTAAGGGGAAAAACGTATAGTCTTATACTCAAGAATTTAGGAAAAGAGCATTGATTTTGGGTATAGATTTTTCCTCTCAAGATACTTTTCTCAAATACATTTGAGGATTACATAGTTACTTGAGACATACCATTCTCATTTAACCCTAAAAAGCTAGATGAATTTTGTGTTTAGGAAACTCATTTAGAGACAAGAGAGAAAAATGTTTCTAAAGAAACTAGTGAGATACCATTCAAGTTTGGAGAAAAAGAAAAAGGGAAATTTAAAGGCAAAGATAAAAATTATGTTGCAGTTGAGAAAGAAGGAGAAAATATCATATGTAAACATTGTTTTAAAGAAGGTCATGATGAAGGCCACTATTGAAAACTTCATCCTGAAATGAGACCCAAAAATTTTAATGACAAGGAGAAAGACAAGATTGTTGGAACTACACAACAAGATTTAAGTTTTGATTCTGAGGATTAAACAAAGATCAAAACCATGGGTTTGAAATGTAAGGACATTGAAAGTACTAGTTCTTCAAATTGTCTTAATGATACTCAATATTAGAAAACAATAATAGAGTTTTTCCACATTAGGGTCATTTCAAAACATACCAAGATAGATACATTGTTTGATAGTGGTTCACAAGAAAATCTTATCTCAGAAGACATTGTCAAGAAGTTGAATTTAGAAACCATTCCTCATCCTAAACCTTATCCTTTAGGTTAGGTATGTGATAATGAAAAATTTCATGTGACAAAAAGATGTAAATTAAGATTTACCGTCACTGCAAACTTTATAGATGACATTGAACTTAATGTAGTGCCACTTGATATATGTGGTATTGTTTTGGGAAGTCCACATCTTTGTGATAGGAGAGCTATTTTTCATTTCCATCAGAACAAATATCATTTGTTCAAGAATGGGATCGAGTACATTCTTAGAGCACATAACAACAAGATGATTTTATCTCTTATGATGTCGGACAAATGAAGAGGATTGTTAATGCTAGTCACAATTTTGCATTGCTAATGTTCAAGCATAGAGATGTTGACGAACCTAAAGCCTTTCAAGGATATGAATCAAGTTTGAAATATGATTTCATTAAGGTTTCTAATTCATCTAACAAGATGTTTCAGGAGTTTAACATGTTTCTTCCTAAAGGAGTTAAACAAAATGAAGTGCAATTGCAGCATGATGCTTCATTGTTGAACATTGGTGTGAACAATATGCTAGTGTTAATGCATCTAGAGGTCAAAAATAAAATGAAATGGAAATTTGATAAAGAGGAAATTGGTCCCAAAACATATTCTTTTTGGTTTCATTATGTATTGGATTTGAAGAGGGATAGTGCATGTCGATGGTGATCACATTTGGTAAAGAGTTGAGTCAAGTGCAAGGTCAGACATGCTAAGCATTTTTATGACAACAATGTTCAAGGTGAAGTGAACTTGAAATTGAATAAGTATCCTTTGATTGAAAGTTGAGAAGAGAATTTTTAGATTTATTTAACATGAGTTTTCTCATCTAAACATCTTGAAGAATTGCAGTAGGGTCCTATCTTTGACATAAAGACAAAGACTTCGAAAGTGAAGCACATTCATGAAGAACTCAGATCGACAAAAACAAAAAAAAACTAAATGGGTTGAGGTTGGAAGGGTGAGGGAGTTGTACCCTCATCTAATTGTTGACTGAAAATTAGCTTTTGGAGGTCCAAAACCTTTTAATGGGGAGGAGTGATCAAGGGGATTAATTTAGTGCTCAAAATTCAAAGTGTATGACAGAGCTCAAAAACAGAACGAATGGATATATCTCAAAGACATTAATCGAACAAAATTTGTTTCACTCAGAATCGATATCGTATGCTCCCAATATCGTGTTCTGATCAAATTGCTAAACATGTAAGTTTGGGCAAAAAATTCAGGTTATTGGACAATTTGGGGCAGTGGCAAGCTACCACATGGCCTCGCTAGATTTGTTAAAAAACCAAATTTTGTAATGTTTAGAATTTTCTTTTAATTTCTCCTAATCCTCAAATTTTTTATTATATTTTTGTTCACTTGGTGAAGGGAGCCAATAGTGGAGGGCCACGTGGGCTAGCTTAGGGTTGCCACATGACCTCTAGAGGTTGGTTTAAATATTTTTTTGGAGGTTGAGAAACCATGGGGGTCGAACCTGTGACCTGGAAACACACAACAACAAGCCTCAACCAATGTGCCACATTATGTTTCTTAACCTTATTAGCAAAGGAGTGTTAAATAAAGTTTCCGTAGAGCGTATATGGGGGAGGGGGTTGGGCTAAGCCCTAGCCCCTAACCATGGCAACATCCATGGGATCGCACATGAAGGAGCCAAGGATCTAGGCCTTAGCCCGGCCCACGGCCACATCCTACAACACCAAAACGTCAGAGCTCAATGCAAAGAACAATGGTGGTAAAGTTTAGCAGGCCAACCTCAGGGTCACATTGCACCCCATAACACCGGGCACGCAGAAATGTGGAGGGGACCAACCCAAGGGGGCCAGCCCTAAGACACATGAAAACCATAGAACAGGGAGTGTACAAAGTAAGGGGGCCAACCCCAGGTCACCAAGACCCAATGTGACCAAGAGTGTGACTTTGAAAGGGCTTAAGTAGTTCGTAGAGTTAGGCCTTGGAATCTCAACCCCCAATGTGGTCTCATGTGCCTATGTGACCGAAATTTTTGAAACTCGGTGCTTAATGGGTGAAATAAAGGTCCTATAATTTGTCCTGTCACGTGGGATTGTAGGCTAGTTTTGTGTGCCAGTTCTAGTTTTGGGGCAGTCGAGCTAGATTTGGGTCAAATTGTAGGATGACTAGCCATAGAATTTGGGAAAAACTTGTAACAGGCATAACTTTCTCAAGTTTTTTCCAAATGAAGTGGAACAAGAACCCAGATGAGGGTTTTTGAGAGTGTTGAATCCATTGGAGACATCATTGTTTTATTTTTGAGCAATGTAAAAGCATCTAGACACACTTTTTGGCACTTAATGAAAGAGGCTACGCATTGGAAGTTGGACGAGGATATGTAGCCCAAGAGAGGGATGAAATCCTTTATCATGTTTTGTGTTATGTGTTTTAGATATACTTATTTTGTCTCTATTTTGCTGTAAATTATGAATAAATTCATTTTTTTTATGTGTTTAGTAATTTGATCCTCTACCCAAAACACATGTGATCTTCACTTGCAAATTGTTAAAAATCTTCAAGTTTACATATTCAGATTAAGTAACTCCCAAACTTCAACACTCTTGCATTAATTAGAATATAAATATATACTATAAAATAGTGACCTTTGGGATTCATTTTCAAAGGTTGTGTTAGAGCCTAGATCGACCTCAGGCTCAAGGGAGACAATCCTAGGATAACCACAAACCACGCTTAACCTAGTAGCTAGCCCTACCAGGTCAGGAGAGGGTTCTCTCCTTGTCAATATTAGCTAGGATGATCGAAATTATAGCTTGAGATGATTGAATTGAAATTATATTCTAGGGTAGGTATAGTAGCTCTATGGTTTTTGGTTGATTTTGATGGTTGGTTGCTGGATCAAATGGAGCAGGCAGCTTGGGTCAAGGAAATCATGTCAGAATTGCAGACATGTTCTGTGGGCGAGATAGATAAGTGTTTATGCACTTGGAATTGAATGATATGGTTGATTTAAGACTCCTAAGGGGCTAAGGAGGGCATGCAAAGAACATGAATCCTCTTCAGACTGCTGAAAACATTAAAACTAAATTCATTCCCAAGGAAAAGCACTATTATCAATGTATTTTGCCTATTTCTCTTGATTCATTTAGCTTAGAAGAATGGAAAGATTTTGAAACATATAACACATAATAATGACTCACTACAAAAGAAGAAACAATACAAAAACACAGTATCACAAGAATCCCACAAAAATAGCTGCAAAACCTGGTTTTATTTTTTGCCAATCTGTTGTAGTGATGTACAATGAAGCTCAAATCATCCACAAGAGTCCAAACTTTTCAAATGGTTAAGAAAGCACATAATATAGGCATAAAACCACCTATGCTAGCCATCATGGGTTGAATCCATGGGAAAAGGAGTGGTTTCAACCATATCTAAACTAAGAACAGGAATATAGGAAGTGGAACAACTTGCCTCTAAAACCATAGAAACTGATTCATTCCACTCCCATCCACTTCAAATTGTTGAATTTACCCCCAAGAGTCATTTTGTAATTATATTTACATCCCATAGCATCAATTACATTCATAGATTTACCTAAAAAGAGCCCAAAATTCAAATTACAAAAAATCTAGGTGAAAGTTTGATTTTGGAGCCAAACTGGCAATTTTCATCTAATGCGCAGTGCCCTTGATCCAATGCGCAACACTTTTTCCAAGATAGTTTTGGGGACCTTCCCAATGTCCAAATTGGGTGCAGTGTTGGACACCTAATCATCAATGGGTTAGTGTGGAAGCCAAATAGACAAAAGGAGTCCAAGAGACCTTGGGATGTGAAACCCAACGGTCACAATATGCACTATAAATGTATATCTCTTGTTAATAAAAAATGGATTCTCATGTTTTATACTTCAGATTCTCTTACTGCCATACGTGTGTTTAATATGCTATCAGAACTATGATGTGTGGCCTATGTAGTTTTCTTCCTCACGGTTTATCCCTTAGTTAAAAATGACATGTTGTTATTCGCTGAGCAGCTCATCTGAGCTGCCTTGAATAGCACTGGCCTGGTCTTAATTACCTGTAACTTTCCTAACTACCTAACGCCCCTGACAACCTAAAACATTGAAGCTGAGTGCATTAAACCTGCAACGTCCCAAATTAGTGGTTGTGTTTGTAGGCAATGCACTCCTACGTGTGGCCTATCAAAGTCTGCCTGCATTGCTATGAGAATGGCATGATTGTGTGTGGAATGTCGAAATTATTATGACTTAAGCTATTTGGTTAATGCCCGACCTATACCGCCTCCTCGGCCTACATTCGATTGAATGTTGGAATATCCTCTGGCAGCTTTTCCATTATGAAATTCTTTTTTAGTTGAACATTGGACTGTCCTCTAGCAGGTTTTCCATTTTGAAATTCTTTGTCTTACCTAACATCCGTGGCTACTTCTTTGTGAAAACAAATTGGGAATGATAGAGCTAAAGCAAGGTAGAGAAGTTTGAGGTGGGATGGAATTTCATCCACTAGCCTAGCCAGAGAAAATTAGAAGACGGGAATCCAAAGTACTCTTCTGCTTTATGAAAGTGTTTTAACTCGTACAAAAACTTAGCGTAGTTCCTAAGAACAAGAGAATTTCCAGGATTCTTCTCGAGCATTCTTTGATAATGCTCCTCAATAATATCAGGCCCAACTCCAAGAAGAGTTTTTGCCACTGGCTCCCATATCGGTTTGAGTATCTTAGATATCTGGTTATGGCATGGGAGCCGACCTGAAGCATGGAAGAACTAAATCCTCAGCCCTAGCAGAGCATGTGGACAAGACTAAGCATCATGTCTGCATCGAAGAGGCCAAAGTCATTGCCAGGGTGGATCGGTTCCATCATCGCAAGTTAAGGGAAGCTATTGAAATTGAGCGAAGACCCAACAATCTCAACAGAGATGATGGGTGGAAGGTCAGTAGAAGTTGGATCCCCGCTCTGTCGTCTTAGGATGCTTTCTTCTAGGTCGGTCAGTTTTTTCCTTTCGAGTTCACTAATATTAGTAATATATATTCATTAATCCCTTTTTGATTTTTTCCGGTTTTTGATGAAGGTCCTTTTCCTGGTTTGGTGTTATTTAGTTTACTCATAGCTTCATTATTATTGGGGTATCTATATTATGATGTATACTTATATTTAGGTTATTGCCATTTTATTTCTATTTGTGATTTCTTCCATTGAGTGAGTTATTTTCAGCTCCTTAATCTAGCAATAATAAGTATGGCCTTTCTAGATTTTTAAAAATAGCACATATATATATATATATATATATATTATAAATTATAAAATTATGCAATTTTCAAATCTAAACTCTTTTGAATAGTATTAATAAGTGAAAAAGTTAATAATTTTTATAAGCAGAAAAATGATTTAATATTACATTAATAGTAAGTAGTAAAGTTTTACATAAATTAACATACCTTTAATAAATAATTCTTGTAATTAAATACCTATTGTTTTTAACTACCTTTGAAATTATTTATTTTTTGGAACAAGAATATATAATTAAAATCTCTCAATCAAATAATAAATTTATTATAACCATTAGTAAGATTTTTGTTATTTAGTTAAATAAATTACTACTCTTTATAACTAATTTTTACTATTTTCCAGAAATAGATTATTATATTAAAATTTTTTAATATTATAGGAATACCAATAACTAATTTATAACAACCATTAATATTAATTGATTAATAACCTAATGTTATTTAATTAATAAATTACGTAAGATCGAGTTATTGTACCTAATTTTACTAATTTCTAGAAATCAAATAATAAATTTATTATAACCACTAGTAAGATTTTATTAATAACCTATCGTTATTTAGTTAAATAAATTACTACTCTTTATAACTAATTTTTACTATTTTCTAGAAATAGATTATTATATTATTAATATTTTTTAATATTATAGGAATACCAATAACTAATTTATAACAACCATTAATATTAATTGATTAATAACCTAATGTTATTTAATTAATAAATTACGTAAGATCTAGTTATTGTACCTAATTTTACTAATTTCTAGATTATCAATATTATAAAAATATTAAATTTATAAGTTGGGCTGGGTCCTAGGTCAAAAATAGTCGTTATATAGCCGTTAGAGTCTCTGCTCAGTCTATTTAACTTGCTAGGCCAGATCTGTTTCTTCAGCTTGTCCTGACGATGAACCACACTAGTTGGTTCGAAACGCGTCGACAAAGATCTTTTTCATGTGATTTACGCCGAAGCTCTTCTCACAACTATGATGAATCACAGAAGCCTCAATTCTACAATTGTTTCCGTGGAGTGTATGTGTCAGCGTTCAACATGCGAGTAATCATTCCATGAGATTCGACGCCACGAGATTGATGGTATGACTAGCTTTAGCAGTTTGACATCCTTTTCTTCAGATGGCCTTAGGATGTGAGGTATATGTAGTGTATTCATGTGCTTATTTTTGCTATACATTGTGCTACACAGATCCATGTTTGATATTTGATGTGGGATTTTGTTTCTTACTTGTGTTCATGATTCCTACTTGATGTGATGCAGAATCATCTCTGGGATGTACTTGTTGTCATGATTTGTCATGTCTTGTTTGAGATCCCTTTGTCGTTATGTTGATTGGATACTCATGTGTCGCCATGTATGTTTGCATTGAGATCCCTTTTATGCCATGTCAGCAGGATGCTCATTATCATCATGCATGAGTTTTATGTCATACTGATAGGAGTCCTTTTTTGACTGAGAGTTCTTGTAGTGGGACATCTCTTAGAGCCACTCCTGCATGAGGGCATTTTCCTTGTATGATAGTGATGTCACCTCTTATGTAAATCATCACTATTGACAACACTTAATGCAATGACCTACACCATGTTGACATCGGGGCCTGGATATGTAGTCCATCCTAGACGAACTCCATTATCAACGTCTTGAGTTTTATGTTGTTGATGATTGTCATGTTCCTTCTTCTGTACAACATGCATTTATGTTCCTTTATGCTATTTTAATTACAATTCTAATCACATCATGAAATTAAAATATCTTGGTTAAATCTGGGAGTTGAGTCAACTCGGATTAGGTTTGGTTCTGCCTTATGGAAGCTAAAAAATCAAAGTGATCAGAATGCTTTTGAACTAGGACGAGAGCATAGATTTTGTCGTCCTGATCATGACGATTTGAATGGTTCATCAATTTGAGTTCGTATGAGGGAGAACGAGTCATTCAAAGTTGGATTGTGGGCCAGGTTTAAGTGTCCTACAATTTGACCGAGGCTGAGGCATGAAACCTAGCTCATGAAAGTCAGCGAATATGTTGGATTGTTAATTTGTCTAATATCCCCTATATTAGAAAATTTTGAAAATATGGTTGTTATTTAAAAAAATATATATATTAATTTGGGTGGCGGGCCATGACCCCTGCCACCCCCATCAGACCCAAAACTATAATAAAATCAAAATTTTTATGGGTTGACGGGCCATGACCCTCACCGACCCTCCCACAACCATATAACACAATTAAGTTTAAATGTGGCTCCGCGGCCATCACCCCGCCAAGCCCTCCAACAAACTCTCGCATATATCATTAACATTAAAGCGTTGTGGGCGGGCCACCTTTGGTGGACTTGACCCATGCCCCACCACACATAACACATGCCATACTAAAAGGAGGGGCAGATGGGAGCTGAAACCACAACCAATGAGAGGGTCGGCCGCGCCCAAGTGGCGGCCTCATATGTCACCCCTCATATACCAATCCAACTCCACCATCAATATGTACAACCAACGAACCCGCCACCATTAACGTGCCTTTTGAATCGGTTGTGGTTAATGGTTATAAACTGTGTGCCAAAAAATTAGATGCATGCCTAATTCGAGGGGGTCGGGATTTGATCCCCCGACCTCTCTCCAAGCACATAACAAATTTACCACTATGTCAATGAACCTACGTGGAAAATTCCCCCCGAAAATTGTATATAACCTCATTTGTAAGTGTGCCCAAAGCATGGAGGAGTTAAGAGCGCACACGGAAATCAAGGTGATAATTTTTTAATTAATTTATTGTAGGTGGAACCATGATTCTGGAAAAACACATTCAGAACTATGATTGAGCGAAATTCTCAAGAGGCCGAAATTTTTGCAGTGTCCAAATTGGACAAATTTTATGTCGATCTTACACCTCTCAACGACACGAACCTAATGGCGTATTCGGTTTCCTGATCTAAGCAATAGATCTTCAGATGACAAGGAGGAGGGAATCTTTAAGGAATCTAGGGGGAATCTAAAAGATTCCTTAAGCCCTATATTTCCACTTTCTCAGAGTTCAGAAATTTGATAGTCGATTTTACACTATTCGACGCCCCAAATCTGATGGTGTATTCAAATTTCCCATTTGATCATTTCATTTTCCAGACACTTTTCAAAGTGGAGTGTAGGTGTTAGCATTCATGTGTGAACAGTCATTTCCATGAGATTCGATGCCGCGAGACTGATGGTACGGCCAGCTTTAGCAGTTTGATATCCTATTCTTCAGATGGCCCTAGGATGTGAGGTATATGCGGTGTGTTCATGTACTTGTTTTTTCTATGAGATTCATTGTGCTGCAAAGATCTCTGTTTGATGTGGGATCTTGTTTTCTTACTTGTCTCATGATTCCTGCTTGATGCAATGTGGAATCATTTGTGGGATGTACTTGTTCTCATGATTCATCATGTTTTATTTGAGATCCCTTTGTTGTATGTAGATGGGATACTCATGTGTCACCATGTATAATTGCATTGAAATCCCTTTTATGCCATGTTGGCGGGATGTTCATTATCATCATGCATGAGTTTAGGTCATACTGATAGGAGTCCTTTTTTAATGAGAGTTCCTGCAGCGGAACATCTCTTGGATCCACTCATGCCTGAGGGAATTTTCCTTGTATGATAGCGATGTCACCTCTTATGTACATCATCACTATTGATAGCACTTAATGCAACGGCCTACACCATCTTGACACCGGGGCTTGGAGATGTAGTCCCTCCTGGACGAACTCCATTATCAACGTCTTGAGCTTTATGTTGTTGATGATTGTCGTGTTCCTTATTCTTTACAACATGCATTTATGTTCCTTTATGCTATTTTAATTGCAATTCTAATCACATCATGAAAGAAAAAGATCTTGGTTAAATCCAGGAGTTAAGTCAACTCAGATCACTAGCTTCACAGTGACCTCGAAATCATATTCCTGAAACAACATCAGCCACCTACATTCCCCCCCCCAACATAGGCTTGTTGACCAGGTACTTTAATGTAGAATGGTCTGTATACATAATAAAGTGTCTACCTAGAAAGTAATGTCTGAACTTTTGGAGTGCGTACACCATAGCCAAACCTTCGTGCTCTATCGTCGAATAATTCTTCTCAGCCTTAGTTAACTTCTTGCTTGCAAATGTGATAGGTTCATCCAATTCGCCCTCACCGGCTTGTGTCAATACTGCTCCTAGCGCAATACATAAGGCATCCACATGCACATGAAATTACTTGCAATACAGGAATACTAGGATCGACGCGGTGACCATATTTTATTTTAACACATCTAAGCTCTGGTGACATTCTTCATTCCAATAGAATGTGGCATCCTTCTTCAATATTTTTTCCATTGGCACAGTAATTTGGAAATAACCCTTGATGAACTTTCGATAATAACCAGTATGCTCCAGTGTTACGCACAACTATTTGACACTTCTTGGCACCTCCAAATTGATTATAACCGCAATCTTAGCTGGATCCACCATTAATCCTTGTCTGCATACTACATGACCCAGCAAGATTCTGAAGGGAACATAGAACAAACATTTCTTCAAATTGAGCGCGATCTGATACCTCCATCATGTATCTAGCATCAAGCATAGACTAGCTACATGGCGCTTCACCAGCCCAGACACTTTCCAATTGTCAAAGTATATCTCCAAGAACTTGCGAGTGAAGTCCTTGAAAGCTGCGATGACTATGCACAAAAATATTGTTGGCACATTCTTCAATCCAAAAGGCATTACATTTTATTGAAATCATCCCCATTCAATCACAAAGGTCATCTTACTCCTATCTTCCAACGTGATCTTGATCTGATGGTACCCTGAGAACCCATCAGTGCATGAATATGCTTCCCATCCTCCTACATTATCCAACACTTCATTGGTGAATGGAGTCGTAAAAGGATCATGCACGCAAGCATCATTTAGATTCCTGAGATCTATGCATATCCTTATTTCATCCTTCTGCTTCTTTTCCTGAACTACTATAGGGCTTACTTAGTCAAACTCCTCCACTTGTTCAATGCTTCCTACTGCTAAATTTTTATCCAACTCCAAATGGACCCTTTCATTATATTTAGGATTAAGGCAATATGGCCTTTGCTTCAAAGGCTTCGCGTCGGGTTTCAACGTTATCCTCATCACCCCTAAATTGCCTATAATCCCTTTTAGGTCTAAAAAATTTGTAGGGAACAAATCCTAATACTCGCGGAGCAATTCAACGACCTTATCCACCGTAGCATTATCCCAGTAGTCCCTTATCTTCGCAAACTGCGGCTCTGCCTATGTCCCAATGTTCACTTGTCTCATTTTCAGTGGTCCGGTGATATCTAGAATCTCTATCTGTGGCTCCTCCACTTCACAGTGACCTTATGTTTCTGGGATAGTAATTTTCCTCATATCCTCCTCTTCTTCTTCAACAGTCACATTGTAGCACTCCAGCGCATGGCGCAGATGGGTGGTCCAATCTGGTTGAATCAATTCCAAGGGATCCTGCGAGATTTTGAAGATCACTGCTTTGACCTCCTACAACGCTTCATCAATGCACTTGAATCCATCTTCAAATTTGAATGTCATCAAGAATCCCTATCTCAAAATATCGCATTCATCCATGCCATGGCAGAGCTGTGTCTCCAAGTACCAATTCATAGGTATTACATCCAAGGTGTGACAAAAAAGATGCACCCACTCTGGGTGTGGTTCTTCTCCATAAGAATCGGTCCATTTGGCTAAGTGATCACACGGATCATTCCTTCCATCGTATTTCTCTGTCAATCGTACCTTTGGGCAACCAAAGAAGACCTTCATCAATATTCTATATTCGTGCCATCCATCGAAATTGCCTTTATGTGTACCCCACCATCTTGCAGGTGTAGCGCGTAGCGCCATGTCCAAGGCTTGGAAGTGATGCTTCTATGGCACCTCCCTTTCAAACGCATCCAGAAATTTATCAACACTAGTTAAACCATCATAGTAAGGCAAACTTCTTACCTCCGACGATACGCATCGTAGCAATTTGGTCATCATGTTACAGTGTAGCATAGACACTTGGTGAAATCTATTATGTCAGTGCTCCAATTCCTCATCTGAATCTGACATGCATAAGCTCTCGCAGTCCCATGCAATACATCCATCAGTTTTCATATTCACCCAATCTTGATCTCGCATTGTTATCTTATAAATCTGGTCCAAATCATCATCGCTTTCATAATCGCGGACCGGTTCAATATAGCACAGACCTTTTGCAGGGTCCAATGGTACTACTACATGGAGCAATTTTCTTTCAAATGACATCATCCACTTCTTCAAATTGATCACCCCGTTCATGTCGATAGCTCAGTCGATCCCAAGAAGCACGGGGTAGGCATTGTTGTCATCAACAATCTCTATTACTTCGAAGTCCGCCAATGCACTCGCACCTTCAATATCTATTTTCACTCCCTGCAATCCTCCCATGGTGATTACCTTTTGTTGATTCACCATTCTCAATTGAATAGGAGACCACTGTAGTGCAGGTCTCCCCATTATCTCCCATGTTTGTTTCGAAAAAAATTCGCATCTAACCCAAGATCCAGAATAACTTGGTCCATTTCATATTCTCCTATTTGCGTGGTGAGCCTCATCTCATGCCCTGTTCTTGCCTTATGCTTACCAATTTTCCTGACCACGTGCAGTACCTCAGGAGCGTTACCAGCACATTTATTGATTAACTCCTATAATCCCTTGATGGCCTTGCTATCATGTAGCAGCTTCATACAGGTCTCAAAAAATGTAGTAAGCATGGATGGGTCCATTTCTTCAGAATGCTTAGCTTGACTTCCTAAGGTAGAAGCCTCAGTGAAGCTTTTATTTGCTTAAATGAAGGTTTCCTTTGTGCACTCCAAATCAAAGCCAACCTCCTTATCAGGAGCTTTGTGAACCCATTCACCTTCTTCAGGTGGCTTTCCCTTATCTTCGCCAGTTGTCATTCCACTTTGTAGCACAATATTTACATTGGAGTCCTCTCCGCGGGGTTCCACCCTCATCATCTGTAGGTTCTGTGTAGGTTGCTGAGGTTGCGTTCCCTTTTCACGCATCTTAGCTATTAGTACAAGGCAGTCTTCTGTCGCATGGTTAAACTGAGTGTAGTATCGGCATGACATGTGCGTCAGGTTTGTGCATTCTCATGCATAGTGTCCTGGACCTCCACAATTGTAGAAAATAACTTTCCCCTGACCTCTTGCAGATCCTCCTTTGCCTTGGCCTCATCCATGCCCCTGATATCCTCCTTGTGTCCCCCTAGTGCCTTGATCTGGAGGCCGAGTTTCTATCTGCATTCGATACGCGGGCGTTCTCTCCATAATTAACTCATAAATACGGTAACTTCACTCATCATGGCCTACTGATTGGAAAAAGTTGCAGAAGATTTGTTGCGGTGTCTATACAAATTTCTGCAGCAAGTGGAAATTATCCATCGCATTTTTTCCACCTACCTGACATATAGCACACCACATCGGGCCCTGCACTTGGCCCTGCTTGAGCTTCTGGTCTAAGAGGCATCGACCCTCCTGTAACATAATTCGCGAAGACAAGGCAATGATCTTTATCATTCCCTTAACTCTTACATTTCAAACACGAAACCTCTTTTCGCATCTCTGGCTGAGTCGCTCTATCCTTCTTCAGACTTTGGAATTCTAGGCAAAGGTTCTGCAACTCCATGTGAATCTGCTAAACTCCTAAAGCGACATCATGAATTGGTGTCTTGTGCAATCTCATCGCAATCTCTAGGGCATTCTCTTGGGTCCCAATATTTTGTTGTGATAAAGAAACCCTTAGATGTGGCAAGATCGAAACCACAAACCATTCGCGGTGCTGCCCATCTGTAAGGTTCATGTTAGCTTCGCGAATCTTGCACCTCAATCTCTGACCCATCTCCCAAGGTGTCTCTTCAGGCTTCATCATGATTTCTTTGAATCCAATAATTGTTTGCACATCAGACTTGGACCTACTGAATTCCTTATTCAGTGCAGTCTGAATGTTTGCAAATGCAACCATCGAGTTACCAGTGCAGTATTTAATGTACCATGTTAGTTCGCATTCCTCTAAAGAAGTGACCAACGTAGCTTTCTTCATCTCATCATCTGTAATGCCCTGGGCCTCCCACACAGCCTTCGCTACGAACCAAAACTGGTCCAGATTCTCATTCCCCAAGCCGTTGAAAATAAGAAATTTTACTAAATTTTCCATAGTGGATGGTGGCGGAGGTGGTGCCAGTGTGCGCGAAGGTGTATGCAGTGGAGGTGAAGATGGAGGTGGTGTGGGTGGATGGGGTAGTCGTGGGAACCCTCGCCTTACTAACTAGACAACGCTCTATGGTGAAGCCTGTGCTGCTTCTCCATCATCACTCAAAGGAGGCTTAATCAGTGGTTTATATTCAAGTCCTGTTCCCTTTCTATTCCTGAATAAATTTCCACTTCGCGTAGCTAAAAACATCAAGGTAATTGCATAACCCACTTTTCACACAAGAGAATTTTAATCCAAGTATTCAAAGACCTTAAATACTTACATTGCAGTCCTTTGAAGAAGCATCTCTCTGCTTCACTGTAGCTAACCGAGGTATTGACTATGAACTCTGTCACAAATCCTCCTATGATACGATCCAGCCATTGAACGACAACGTGTGTGATCGAAGCTTCCAATCTCCGTACTAAGTCTGGGGTCCACACTACCGGACCGTCAAGCCTCCACCTTCCTTGGTCACTTGCCAATTTAGCGATCCACTTGTATAATTCGACCGGGAAGGAACAAAAGAAAATTTCATGTATCTCTGTGTACAGATACCTTCCCAACCACTGTTCTTTCGTCAATCGCAAGTTCCTTTTCTCTTACACCGCAAATTTGTGGATATTTCTATCCAACCAATCTCCAATTTCCTTCTTAGTTGGATTCCAATGATGCGACATCACACATTTCTTTATGCAGATCCCGGTCCCGGCAACGAAACCATTTGTTGGCTTACTGGGCCTTGTCCTTGGTTCAGCGTTAAGTTTAGCCAAACAAATCCCTACACTACTGGCCCTTTCAGCATTAATCCTCAAAGCGTAGGCTGAAGTCTCACTTGAAGCAGTATGGGGGGACGTTGGAACCAATTTCCCGCAGCCAAATATGGTTATGATGTCATTTTGTACCTTTTTTTTGCATTCGCACAGATCAATAAGCCCTCGAGGCTTATCAATATAACTTCCTCTTACCACCCTCTAAACCTTCGCAAATGTCTACGACTGTCTTTCGCAGACCCTAAACAATCGAATCTACCACTTACATGCCTCTCTAATTACTCCAAAGTTCGTTATTACCCAGATCAATTTAAGTGTGTGATATATTTAGCATGCATTAAGATATTCTTCGTGTAAGAAGATATTATTACTTGCGTTTATATAACAATGTAAAACATATAGATTCATGCATCAATATATCATTAAACTGTAACCCCATTATTTATCATAACATAATCACATTCATTCATAACATAAGTAAATAGATCAAACACAGGTATTTCCAGAGTAATCTTCTTTATTAATGCTTCAGATCTTCTTACAGACTCAAACTACCCTGCACACCCAGATGTAGCGGTCTATGCACTCAGCTATGACTTCTACCCTAGGCCTCTGCGCATACAGCTGCAAAGCCTTTCTTATACTCTAAGACCCTTCACTCTTTCTGCTAATGATCCATTACATTCATCATGTACGACCGAACTAAATTGCCCTAGACTCCTCTAAGACTCTACTTTTTATACAATCCCATGGTCCGTGGACCATGGGTAGATATTCTAAAGCTGACACAACTTACATAAACTGAAGGGTAAAACCCTTTATGACACTTTACATCTACGCACTCCATGACCACAAATTGCAGAGACTTTACACTTTACATACAAAAACTTGGGATTTTTGCCCCAAAAATTGTGCTTTTAGCCCCAAAATTGACCTTAGGGGTCCCTGTCCCAATAACTATTGCTATTGATAAAGACTTGCATGCAATTGGAGTCATCAAGGATGATGAACCAACAAAGGACTCCAAATACGTGAGCAGGAAGTCCCAAGAGGTGGCGAGGAAAGGTAGAGACAAGGAAACAAACGATATTGAAACCCTCACTCGCTTCATTAAGAACTTGACAAAAGAGGTGTCTGAGCTCAAACAATAGAAAACCGACATGTCTGCAAGCAACCATCCTCCCAGACATAAGCAACGAAGCATGTCACTAGGCAACAACTAATACCCGACAAAAACTATGTAGAGCTTTGTGTTCTAGCTCGATCGGTGAAAAAATCCTAAATTATGTTCATTCCATGAAGATTGTCACCTAGAGAATTCTTGTTCAAATTGGAAGCGAGTCGCAAGCTCTATATGCAGTCGTACATTTGACGCAGAAAATAGTATACAAGAATAGTCGGAAAACACGGATAATGAAGAAGATGTTCTACCTAATGAGGTCTCAGGTTCTAGACATGTGGTGAACATGTATCAGTGCTCGCAAGCAGCAGTAAAGATGAACACCGAGAAACAACCCGCAAAGAAAAATGACCATCAGAATCTTAGGAGTAAATGGGCTCCCCATACAGTTGGGGAAGCACTAGAAAAGATGAGACTACTGATGAGGATGGCTAATCCACCAGTTGCCTCAAAGCAAGTATGGGAAGATAGCGACGGACAAGAGTACGTCCATGAGCATCAAATTGCAGAATACTCCACCGGACAACATGAACATCAATCTTACCCAGGACACCTCGGTGAGTCTACCCCCTCTGGAATACAACATTGTGGATTACATGAAGAAAACTCGCGCGAACATCATTTTGTTCGAGCTAGCTTAGATCCAGAGTCAGTGCAACATCTTGTTGCTTTCATTGGGGCAGACAACAATGAACAACACAACCTCTACCAGCAAGGGAGAAAGCACACCTCCAATATCACTTTCAACTGTGCTAAACACATTCCAGATGGAAGAAGCAAACTTAGGTTTCCCTCCATTCCTGCTCTCATTTGAAATTTTTAACTGTAATTTTCATAATTGCTTGGTTGATTCTGGCATAGCAGCCAACGTCATGTTGCTCTCCATTTCTAAAAATATCAATGCACAATGGAGCAAGACACCCACACAAATCATCCTACTTGATTGAACATTTGTACCAGCCATTGGTGAACTCCGAGATGTGATCATCCGACTATATCATGACAGTCGAGTCCACCAATGCATCAGCATTGTTGTTGTGGACATACTGGAAGCATATGGTTTACTACTCAGCAGAGACTAGTCCAATGAGCTGAATGGATATTTTTCTACAAACTGGTCGCACATGTGGCTTCTAGACAAGGGCAAAAAAAATAAAATTTAGGTGATATCCGAGAGGTATATGAGGCACAATGTCACTCCCATCAATGGCAAGAATGAGCTATTGACCTTCACGGAACTCATGTTTGGCAACTGCCTCCTGGAAACAATGTTGGGGTGTTATCCTACATGGCTAGCTCCAACATCACTAGACATGTAGTTGGGTTTCCTTCCTTTCCCAATTGATGGTAATGAAGCATGTACAATACATTGTACCAGAAGTAGCAGTAGCAGTATCAACAATAGTAGCAGTAATACAAGCATGTCAAATTGTCCATGTGCAGACAAGTTATGGACCATGTACTTTGACGGATCAAAGACACAGGACTAATCAGGAGCTAGGTGTGTCTTGATCGAACCAAAGAATAGGAAGCATCTGGTTTCAGATTGCTTGGAGTTTGAGTGCACAAACAACGTTACTGAGTATGAAGCACTCATCTTGGGCTTGCAGAAAGCCATCAACCTCAACGTGGTTGCGCTCAAAGTGGTAGGTGATTTAGAGATAGTGGTACGACAGGTATGTAACACCATTCATTGTTTGTCACTACATCTCAAAAGTTACCAGCAAGAGGGATGGCAAATGATCTCTAACTTCCAAGAATTTAACATCATTGTTTTACCATGTACGCGTAATACAGCTGCCAATGCTCTGGCAAACGTAGCTTCTAGAATGTCTTTGATTATGGATAGATTTACTATTGAAATTTTATGCAAACCATCTATCCCGGATAACATAACTAACTTACGCGTATTTAATGATGATCAACAGATACTGCATTTCATAGCTAACATTGATGTCTTCAAAGATGTAGTGATAGACAATGACAAGCATGAGCGATCTCTGCAAGTAGAAGATGGTACATCTATCCGAGGAACAACAAAACCCATAGCTCCACCATGATGCACAAACAAATCAAATTGGGAACATAACAAGATCTGAAGTTCGTCAATCTTGGCACATGGTGTACACAAAAAGAGTGGCAAGCCTTTTTCTGCCTGTTCAAGCAATACTGATATGTGTTTGTGTGGACGTATGATGATATGAAAACTTATGACACGCGGATAATCCAACACATCATCCCAATCAAAGAAGGGGTCAAGCCATGTCAACAGAAGCTGAGGAAAGTACATCTGTCACTTGAACCCTTGATATATAAAGAGCTGATCAAGTTGTTGGATGCACGGATCATATACAAAGTTTGTCATTCCACATGGGTTTCAAACCTTGTTCCTGTATACAAGAAGGTAGGGGAAATCTGCTTGTGTGTTGATTTTCGGAATGTGATCCACGCCTTCAACAAAGACAACTACCATGTGCCAACTATGGACCACATTATGCAAATAGTATCTGGGGCACAGATGTTTTCCTTACTCTATGGTTTTTCAAGATACAATAAGGTTCTGATAGCATAACCTGACAGACTTAAGACTACATTCCGTACCAAGTGGGAGTAATCTCACAAGTCACCTTCGCTTTGCAACCCATGTTCAAGCATTCTTTAAGTAGGCCGTATCTAAGCAATGATAAGGAGCTACAAAATGAAGCAACCCATTTCCTGAGGGCTCATGATTTTGCAGATTTAATTTGGTTTCCCTTTCATCAAAAGGCGTTGTTTAGACCATTCAATCGAGTTTCTATTGAACTTCCCGGTGATGGCCTTAACGTTGCAATTGGCTATTTTCCATCTAGCATAGTCAGCCTTGAATATTTTGATCATCTAAGTAAGTATTTATAGATTTCCCACTTGTTTGTTTTATAGTTTTATTTATTTTTGTACTATTGTTGAATTCTGGAAAGTGATCTCTATCTTCAATTCTTTCTATCCAATTTAGTTGGAGAATCTTTGAAATTAAACCTCGCTCAAATTAACTAAATTTACATCTGGTTGAGTTTGTTTAAGAATAATTAATTAACTAATTTACATCTTAAGAATAATGATGCAGATAAACATGTTTATTTCATCCTATGAGTTTGTTTAAGAGTAATTTTGTAGATACACATGTTTATTTTATTTTATTATAAGTTGTTTAAGATTTTAATTTAGTTATTAGTAATTAATTATTATTATTAAAAAAATTAATAAATTCTTATAATTTTAATTTAATTATCAATAATTATTAATTTACTTTTAATTTAATTGGGCATCTTCTGAAACTTAACTTTAAACATTATGATCTTGATGATGCAAATTTGTTTGTCAAGAAATTTGGAAAAACAGTTATATATCTTGTGGTGTATGTAGATGATCTTTTGATGACAGGGAACAATGAGAGATACATTGCATCCATAAACAAGGAATTGAAGAAAGGTTTTGAAATGACTGACTTGGGCTATGTTCATTACTATCTTGGTACTGAAGTAACTCAACATCTGAAGCTTATATTTCTCTCTCAAAAGAAGTATATTGGAGATCTGTTGAACAGGTTTGGCATGGATGAGTGCAATCCTTTAACTACTCCAATGGAACAGAACTTGAAGCTCACATCCATTAAAGGAAAATAATTTTAGGATGCAACAAATTATAGACAACTTGTAGGAAGTCTCAACTACCTAACTCCTACCAGACCAAATATTTCATTTGTTGTTGGAATCCTCTCCATGTTTATGCAAAAGCCTTGTGAGGGACATTGGTATGTTGCAAAAAGAGTTCTAAAGTACCTGAAGGGAACTCAAGACTTTGGACTCAAGCATACACAGGTGGGCAACTTCATCTTGATTAGATACTCTGATTCAGACTTCAATGGAGACAAAGAAACTGGGGTATCTACTTCAGGTTATGATATGAGTCTTGGATCAGGAGTTGTCTCTTGTATATCACACAAACAATCAATTCCAGCAGATGCCACAACAGAGGGAGAATATGTGGCAGAAAATGAAGTAACAAAGGAAATTGTGTGGCTAAGGAAAATTCTGTAAGATTTGCAGGTGAAACAAGTGCATTCAAATCCACTCATGATTGACAACACCTCCACAATAAACTTGGGCAAGAACTCAAAGTTCCATGATTGAACGAAGCACATCAATAAAAAATACCATTTGATTCGACATCATGTTGAGGCCAAGAAAATCCATCTACGCCATTGCTCCATGAATGAGCAGATTGCAAACATATTCACCAAAGCGCTTTGAAGAGAAAAGTTTGAAAGGTTCAAAATGATGCTTAGACTCACCAACATCCCTTCAGATTAAGGGGGGGAATGTTGAAACCTAATCATTGGGATTGGGTGAATATATGTAAATAATGTAAATAGTAAATAATGGAGAATAGGAATATGAAGAGACACTAAGACGTGAAACCCAAGAGTCTCCCTTCTTGTATATATCCATGAGCAATCTTAATGCAAAGACATAATTCGTTTTGAGGAGTTACCTCCTAGCCTCACAAAAAGAATTAAAATACAAATTATTTTTTAATTTAAATAAATGTATTCCTCAGTCAGGTGTGATACAATGTAGAATCTTTCTCGGGACTTGACAAATGATTGATATGACCCTTGGCAGGGATAAAAGGTGGCCACCTCCCAGGCATCGTGTGTGCGAACAGGCCAGTGGGATGGAAGACAATGGTGGAATATAGTTAAATGTTGAAATGATGAGTTGCAATGCTCATAAATTACAAGTGGAACAGGCAGCTCTCCTCATTTCTACATTTGTCCTATCCTGGTATTAGGTTCTAAAGAAAAGTGGCAGACGTTTGGGTGCCTCATTCATGCTAGTTTGATCGGGTTGGTGAAGCTACATTCAGACTAGGTCCAAGCCCTCCTGGTTGTTGGAATTCATAGCCATGTATGTTTTCTTCTCTTTTCCCTTTCCTCTGGGACTGTGGCATGTTCGAAAAACTTTCCTCTAGGACTGTGGCATGTTTGAAAAACTCTCCACTGCAATGAAAATGACAAGATCTATAATTGGAATGTTGGAGGTAATGGAAATGGGTGTCTGGAAAGAAGGAAATTTTATGTAGTGTTATTCTCTGTTGTGTGTGATGTTTCTATGCCAGTGTCAATTTTCTTTGGCTTTTTATTGTCTAAAATGGTCATGTATTTTCCACTATGGGTTAATTTTTGCATAGTGAAGGACTATATAGACGAAAATAAAGGATAGTCCCATGTTTTTTCATCCTAAGCATAGCAATGAAAGTATGCATTTTGTATTTGATTTACTATGTATATGAGGTGGCTCATAAAGGTTTTTGGGCTCGAGGAGTCAGTTTATGATATATACTATTGGAATTGTCAACAACTATTTTGTATCTCTTTGTGTTTCGGCATTCTTGAGCACAGGGTGCTGGACAGTGGTATATAATGGTTGTGAAGGCCACTCTAGTTGGTTTTCCACCGTTCTATCAGGCTTTTGCCTAACTCAATTCATTTACTTCTCCTGTTTAATGTTTCTACATCAGGTCCTAATAAGTTGTGTTTACATTGTGGGCATGTGTTCAAATACTAGTATTGGTTCTCAACCAACACTATCTGTTGAAATGTCTATAGTTTGTGTAATTTGAAAGTAAACAAGATGGTTTCCCTTCCCTTGGTACTAGCTCAACTGGTAATGGAGGATGGAGAAGATGTTGGAATAATGGCAATCATAGTAACAGGGTTTCCCCATCAGTTCAGCCACTGAAGCAAAGTAGGCACAAATCAGATGCTCAGATTATAGAAGAAGTGGTTCAGGCTTACAATATTGGAACTCTAGCTCAAGTGAAACGATTGATATCATCATGGGAAGTTGATCTCAATCAACGAGCAGAAAATGAAGTGCAGGTGGAGGATTGATGAGTTCTTTCTCCAGATCCTGGTCATACTCATGGGCACACCATACCGTACAAACAAACAATGCACCTCTATTGGCTTATGAAGAGTCTTTGGCTAAAGCAATCATGTCATTGTCGGTTGACTCTAGTAAAACAAAACTAGACCTTCAGGAAATGTAGAAGGAATTGTAGCTTATTCAATTCCAAATCTAGCAGCATAATGTGTTGGTCGATAAAATTTCTCATTTTCACTTACTTTTATCCATTTCATCTTATCCATTCCGTAGCTTTTTTGAGGTCGATTCATTTCTCAAAAAAATGTAGGTATATCCATTTGGCATGTCTTTTTGAAATATTGATCAATGAAATGTAGTCCTAAGGGAATGTTTCTTATACGACTTGTTGGCTAAAGTTCCTTTCCAGAATCAAGATAATGACTACTAGCAGGATATGAATCAATGTAATTACTGCTAGTGAGATGGCGGTGTTATTATAGGACAAGCGTTGTAACGATGTTCAACCGATGAGGAGCTCATAGATTGACATGATTACTATCTTTTACATTATGTTTATGTTCAAATGATTATTGTATATTTGTGAGCAGACAGGGCTGCCATAATTCTTGAGTTTGTTGAATACTATTTATGTAATGATACAATGTATAAGTAAGGGTTAACAGAGCATAAATGCAAGGGGTATCTGAGAGATGTAATAGCATACTTCTATTGTATTTTCTTCTTGATTAGTGTAAAGTACGATTTCTTGAACTTCATGTGATCTTCGCTCTCTGCCACAACCCTGATCAGAGAGTCAAGCCCATTCTCCTGATCAGGTGTTATTGGATTAATTGTGTGCATAGATTTATGTTGGTTGTATTGTTATGATTGTTTTTTCTATTATTATTAATGATTTATTGGATTTTCGAGTTGTTGTGAAATTAGATTGTTGTTACTATTTATTTTGATGTTTCTCCATTTATTATGCTTGTTGGACCTTGTAACTTTTGAATGCTCAATGTTGGGTAGGGAACCTATGGCCTGAATATATTGTGCACGGTAGCCTTGAAGCAATTAACAAACCCAAGTTGACAATAAATGTGAAGAAGTGTGATATTCATAATTCATATCTGAACACCAACATTTTGGCGTCATTGTCGGGGAGGCTATCCAAGGCGCAAAAGTGCAACCAATATTTACCATAGGAACACTCTCTCATCCTGATTAAGTAAAAATAAAAAGTAAAGTCTAGAAGAATTATTAGTCGTATCTATCCCAACTAAAAAGATTTGAATGGATGCTTATTCAAACCTTATCCCTCCCATCATGGAGCTACTCCCTCTCTTTTTGGAACCCCTATCCCACTAATAGTAGATCTCATCCCTTGGGAAATGGATCCTAGTCTTCCCCTCCTTGGCCTATAAAGCTAACCTAGGTCGGAGGATTGAAAAAGGATTGTTGGAATTATTCTTATGCTGCAGAAATAACGTTGGAGGGTTATTCATTCAAGGAGGAGGTTGGATATTGTGGGAAGAGACTTGCAACATCAAGGCTTCAAGGTTATAAGACTATTCTCCATTTTATTAATATAAAGACAATTGTTCTTTCTCAGTTATGTCTTTGTTGATGCAATTTGTAGGATTCCTTGATCATCTACATAGATTATGATTGCATATTGATCAATTTATGATATATGATTTAGTTAATTAGTTAATTGATCTCTTATGCTATATACTGGATGCTTTGATCTTGTGTATGTTTCTGCCTATGCAGAGCTCCTTCAAGGCATCATGGAGAAGTTGTGGGAAATGATGAGAAGATCTCTAAATAATCAAGGAAAAGCGGATGGTCGAAAGCTATAAAGGGGACTTCATCAGTCATTTTGATTAAATGGTAAGTGATCTCTACCATAGTGTTTGTTTCAGTCAATTATAGTCTAGGGAAAGGTAGCAGTTCCTAGTTGTTTGTTACTAGATTTCTTTGAGGTCTAGGGAGATCTCTCTTGTCCGCAAGAGGGATAAGTCCACATAAAAATTGGTGACTCCATTGGGGATAAGTCCTAATCAATGTGATAAAATGACGTGTAACACCCAAGATTTCAAAAATTTGATGATCATGACCAACACTTGTTGGAAGCCTTGCACTAGGAAGGCCACCTTTGTCTTTTTGTAGGAAATAATGGCATCCATGAAGATAATGATGAAGCTTTTGTGGAGGAAGAATGCCTTGTGGTGCTAAGTGAAGGAATGAATGAAGATGAAAAGGTATTATTAGAAGAAGATCTTCCTCATCTCCTTCAACATGATGGTAATCCAAATAAGGAAGACAATTTAGAGGGCAAATATCTATGTTGTGATGATATTGCTATTAACATGAATAAACTGTTGAGCTCAAAATTTGAGGAAGTTAGCATTGTTGGCATCATTTAAGAGGCTACTAGCCTACTAACAATCCAGAAGAAGAATAACATAGTAGCCCTGATATAGAATTGATCCAGATTCATTATTTGCACAAAGAAAAGGAATATCATATGTTGTGCGTTTGGAATCCAGTCCTATATATGATGAATATGAGCATACAAATGACATTAAAAAACATTGCTCATATGTTAACACAGTTAATGTGATGTGTGATCAACCCAACCCCGAGGTAGAGAAAGATAAGGTTGTTTATGAAGAGGATAATGAAGCAATTGCTAAAGGGAGCATACCAGATCAGCCTTTTGATGAGGGCATAATTCTACCCTTATATTTTGTAATGATGAAATTCTTACCTCTCCATTTGATGAAAATTGTGACAAATATGAAGAAAATCCAACTTTGGAGACCTCAAATGATATGCATCAGGGAAATTGCAGAAGTACAAAGCATTGTACAGCATGTAATGATAGGATTTTTCTTGTTTTGGAAAGTGCGAGGAAGGTTTTCCCACAAGAAACAGTAAAGTAAAAGAAGAGGGTGAATGGGATGAATTTGTTTATGTTCAGTTATCATATATCATAGATGGCTTGACAACAAAGATTACTGGAAATTTTAGTGAAGAGTAGACTGTGTTTAATCAAATAGTCCATTGAAATTACTCAAAGAGACCCTAAAAGCTTGGTTTTTGTCTCTCTTCTTTGTGGAAGAAATGGACATTCTCAGGATGTCGATACATACGATGAAATTATTGGGAATACGAGAGTTGTTGAAAATGGACCATTCAGTCCAGAGGTGATGGGGATCTCAACATATTTTCATTTGGATTTTAATGTTTCTCTATTTTCAACAATGACTAAACATAACAAAAATGGATATTGTAGTCTGGAGATGATGAATTGGTTACTTTAGATTATGGACTTCACTATGGAAGCTTTATCTTGAGAGTTTATCTTGTGTGACCAATAGGAGCAAGATGTTGCCCCCTGGTTTGCACGAGGGTACCATAAGAAATTTGTCCCTCAAAATTATCCCACAATTTGTGGAAAGAGGAGATCAATGAAATGTTTGGAATTCTATTACTATTATAAACCTCTACCAACTCTAATGATAGATATGATAGTCTATGGGCTTATCCTAAATTAGAGACAAGGTTATGGTTTGACACACACTTATGGGCACTTGGATTTCATAGAGAAGAAGCTAAATAAGAAAATAAATCCCATGGTTGGAACATCACCTAGTATAAGCTATGATCCTAAAACTAAGTGTAACTTAGTGTAATGAGTAGACAAGGTATTGTATTGAGAAGCAATACGGTGTTGTTTGAATCTAGTTTAATTTTTGGATTTAACATATTTTTAATCTAATTATTTTAGTGAATGCGATGTTATCTAATTGTGATATTTTTTTCTATTTTATATATGTGTGTGTATTTCTTAAAAATCAAATTCATATTATTAATATTTTTTTAAAGAAACAAATTAACTTAAATGAAACTCATTTAAAAGTTCACATAACTCCAAACCAATACACCAATATTTATCAAAACATTATAACTCATCCTATCATTAACCAAAATTTAAACTTGATAAAAAATAACAATAATTTGACCAAACCACTAGAAATAATTTATATTATTAATATTTATATAAAAATAAATTTATATTATTATTCCTATGCAATCGAAATACATATCGTAAAAATATACCATAACTAAAATATATTATGACTCTAGTAATGGTCTTTCTCAAATATGATTTTAACCCATTAAATATACTATTTCCACCATTTAAATTATACACTATTTTTTAATAAACATTATACATCATTAATTAATTAATTAAGGTTTTCCTTCGAATACGCTACGTTGCAATTCAGTCGGGCCTTCCTAGTGATCAATAAAATTTGAAAAATAAATTTTATAAATAAATTAGGGTTGTATTTTTAAAATAATATGTTATTTTAATTTTTTTAAATAAAGTTTTTGTAATAGAAAGTATAATAGGTAAAAAAATAAATTCAAATCATTTTTTCTCTATAAATATAAATATTTTTTTTCTCGGTAAAACTATTCTATTATATACAAAAACAGAGTACAAATACATTCAAACTGTCTAGAAGATCCAGCTACGTGGAAGAAATGGCAGCATGGAACAGCATCTGTCGTAATAGAAGAGGATGAAACAAACCACTAGTCATTCCCACACAGGGGCGAGAGCAAACAAAAGAGCAATCCCGCGCAAGGGTATTCAAAAACTTTTGACACAGAATATCCATCATCCATGTGTTAAAAACCAGCCTTGAACAACAGCGTTGGCACAATGCCACATTGACACACTAACACAAACATTTTGACACGAAGACAAAGCCAAAAAGGAATAGACAAAATCCCTTCTGGGCAGCGTGACCTGAGACGGAGCAGCAATTATTCTTCTGGAACCTCCTCCACAATCCTGCACCAGCCATATTCCTTCGTGTCCTGAGCTAGGACCTCCTTCGCTGCAGCCGTGACGGGCTCCATCTGGACGTCTTCCTTCTGGCTGGATGGTCTTTCCTTTGCCTTCCCCGGATCTGCGGAGGACGTCTCCATAGCTTTCGCGGTATCAACTGGTGAGGTCATCTCTCGTTGTGCACTGGACTCGCCCTCGTCTTGGGCCTCCTCAATGAATAGCACCGAGACATGGGCGTTGACCCGGGGGCGGTTCAGAGGGCTATTGAAGGTGAAGACTGTTGAGCCGAAAAAAGGCGAGGAAGAGGACCCAGGAGCGCTGGCTTCCAGGAGTTGGCTCTGCCTAAGAAAACTTACACCTCCAGCATGAGGGCAATGGCAGTGGCAATGGCAGTGAGGAAAGGTCTCCGCATCGACTGAAGGGCGCGAGGACCCTCCTCGGGTGGAGCCTCAACGGCTGAGCATTCACTGTCAAGGCCAAACCATAATAACAGAGCTGGGCAGAGCCGAATTGGGATGCAGAGAGCCGAGAGAATCAAAAGCAGGCTGAAAATTCGGAATTGAGGGGATGGCCTGAGAATTCAAACCAGGGCTTAAACTCAACAACACCAGAGGCAGCAGTAGAGCCCCAAACCCAACCTGAATTAACATGATAACGCCTGTGCTGCCACCGTTAATATTGTTTCTGCCCTTGCCTCGAAGCGCTCCCGCCATTACTATGGTATTCATGGGAGCTGAGGAGCCGATCCCTGTTGCGCAGTCGAAATTGGACAGAGCGTTAATTCTCCTCTGCTGCAGTCCTTTGTTTCTTAAACATCGCCACCGGGAATGTCCCTCTCCACCTGTGTACATATCACCTCTTCGCATGGCGGGAAAGTGGCCTTCCCTGCACACCCGTCCCATCGCCTTAATGTCACCTTTCAGCACCCACATCTGGGGTCTATAAATATAAATATTAAATATTAAAAAAATATAGTTTTTAAAATTTTCACATTTACATGAAATTTTTATATATTTCTAAATTTATTAACTTTATCAAATTAAAAACAAAAATCATATAAATTTAAATAATTACTTTTAAAATGAAAATGTTTTAAAAAATTCTGGAGAGAGAAAAAAAAATAAAAATAATAATAATAAAATAAAAATAAAAAACAAAACAAAACAAAACAAAACTATTTTTCATTTTTCCATGATGTTATTGGGATGTTTCATTGTTAATTAGCTCATATTTTTACAGAGCTTGCATTGAAATGATTTTATCAAAAAAAGTTTAGACCAAACATTTTTATTAACTTGCTTCTTTCATGTCACTTAGTTGCATGTGTATATATATTTAACATTTTTGGCTTCTAAAGTCATTTTCTGGTCCAAATTTTCTAAGAAATTTGAAACAACAATTGGTTGTACACTCCTATTTAATCATATTTAACACATATTTCTTTAACTTTTTAGAATATTGTTTTTAGATACTAAGTGTCAAATATGCAAGTACACATATGCAAAACGTTGGTCATCAGTCATGACTCACTAGGCATTTTGCGTCTCCAATACCATTAGACAGAATTGACTGACACAATGCGTAAGTTAATATCCAATGAGTATTTTTGGCTGCTAATTTTGTGACGCATATGTGGCTATTTACTAGGTTATTAATGGGCTGGGCAGTATATGTCAGAGGTTTGATTTCAAAAGTTTGATGAATAACCATTGTACAATCAAAATATTTTAGGGATTTTTTAGGGTGTTGAATCTATATATATAGTTAAAAAACCAGTTTAAATAACATAAATCAAGATTTTACTTCAAAATTTTTAGCTAAATTCTCACACTTGAAAATCCAAAAAATCACACTAAAATCACACTAGGCTGAACCCATGGCCAATGAGAGCGTCGACCCCGCCCAAGCGGCGGCCTCATATGTCACCCCTCATATACCAACGCAACTCCACCATTAATATGTACAACCAACGAACCCGCCACCATTAACGTGCCTTTTGAATCGGTTGTGGTTAATGCTTATAAACTATGTGCCAAAAATTTAGATGCATGACTAATTCGAGGGGGTCGGGATCTGATCCCCCGACCTCTCTCTAAGCACATAACAAATTTACCACTATGCCAACGAACCTACGTGGAAAAGTCCCCCCGAAAATTGTATATAACCTCATTTGTAAGTGTGCCCAAAGCATGGAGGAGTCAAGAGCACACACGAAAAACAAGGTGATAATTTTTTAATTAATTTATTGTAGGTGGAACCATGATTTTGGAAAAACACATGCGGAACCATGATTGAGCGAAATTCTCAAGAGGCCAAAATTTTTGCAGTGTCGAAATTGGGCAAATTGTATGTCGATCTTACACCTCTCAGCAACACGAACCTAATGGCATAGTTAGTTTCCTGATCTAAGCAATATATATTCAGATGACACTGAGGAGGGAATCTTTAAGGAATCTAGGGGGAATCTAAAAGATTCCTTAAGCCCTAGATTTCCACTTTCTCAGAGTTCAGAAATTTGATAATCGATTTTGCACTATTCGATGCCCCAAATCTGATGGTGTATTCAGATTTCCCATTTGATCATTTCATTTTCTAGACACTTTTCAAAGTGGAGTGCAGGCGTTAGCATTCATGTGCGAACAGTCATGTCCATGAGATTCGACTTTGCGAGACTGATGGTACGGCCAACTTCAGCAGCTTGATATCGTCTTCTTCAGATGGCCCTAGGATGTGAGGTATATGCAGTGTGTTCATGTACTTGTTTTTGCTATGAGATTCATTGTGCTGCAAAGATCTCTGTTTGATGTGGGATCTTGTTTTCTTACTTGTCTCATGATTCCTGCTTGATGCAATGTGGAATCATTTGTGGGATGTACTTGTTCTCATGATTCATCATGTTTTATTTCAGATCCCTTTGTTGTATGTAGATGGGATACTCATGTGTCACCATGTATGATAGCATTGAAATCCCTTTTATGCCATGTTGGCAGGATGTTCATTATCATCATGCATGAGTTTAGGTCATACTGATAGGAGTCCTTTTTTAATGAGAGTTCCTGCAGTGGAACATCTCTTAGATCCACTCATGCCTGAGGGAATTTTCCTTGTATGATAGCGATGTCAACTCTTATGTACATCATCACTATTGATAGCACTTAATGCAATGGCCTACACCATCTTAACACCGGAGCTCGGAGATGTAGTCCCTTCTGGACGAACTCCATTATCAACGTCTCGAGTTTTATGTTGTTGATGATTGTCGCGTTCCTTCTTCTTTACATCATGCATTTATGTTCCTTTATGCTATTTTAATTGCAATTCTAATCAAATCATGAAAGAAAAATATCTTGGTTAAATCCAGGAATTGAGTCAACTCAAATCACTGGCTTCACAGTGACCTCGAAATCATATTTCTAAAACAACATCAGCCACCTACATTGCCCCCCCCAACGTAGTCTTGTTGACTAGATACTTTAATGTAGAATGGTCTGTATACATATTAAAGTGTCCACCTAGCAAGTAATGTTTGAAATTTTGGAGCGCTTACACCATAGCCAAACCTTCGTGCTCTATCGTCAAATAATTCTTCTCAGCCTTAGATAACTTCTTGCTTGCAAATCTGAAAGGGTGATCCAACTCTCCCTCACCGGCCTGTGTCAGTACTGCTCCTAGTGCAATACAGAAGGCATCCACATGCACATGAAATTACTTCTTCCAATATGGGAATACTAGGATCGACGCGGTGACCATATTTTATTTTAACACATCTAAGCTCCACTAACATTCTTCATTCCAACAGAATGTGGCATCCTTCTTCAATATTTTTTCCATTGGCACAGTAATTTGGGCATAACTCTTGATGAACTTTCGGTAATAACCAATATGCCCCAGCATTGTGCGCAACTATTTGACACTTCTTGGCACCTCCAAATTGATTATAACTGTAATCTTAGTTGGATCCACCATTAATCCTTGTCTGCATACTACATGACCCAGCAAGATTCTGAAGGGAACATAGAACAAACATTTCTTCAAATTTAGCGCGGTCTGATACCTCCCGCATGTATCTAGCATCAAGCGTAGACTAGCTACATGGCACTTCACCAGCCCAAACACTTTCCAATCGTCAAAGTATACCTCGAAGAACTTGCAAGTGAAGTCCTTGAAATCTTCGATGACTACGAGCGAAAAGATCGTTGGCGCATTCTTTAGCCCAAAATGCATTACAATTTATTGAAATCATCCCCATTCAATCACAAAGGTCGTCTTACTCCTATCTTCCAACGTGATCTTGATCTGATGGTACCCTGAGAACCCATCAGTGCATGAATATGCCTCATTTCCTCCTACATTATCCAACACTTCATTGGTGAATGGAGTCGTAAAAGGATCATGCACGCAAGCATCATTTAGCTTCTTGAGATCTACGCATATCCTTATTTCATCCTTCTGCTTCTTTTCCTGAACTACCATAGGGCTTACCTAGTCAAACTCCTCCACTTGTTCAATGATTCCTACCACTAAATTTTTAGCCAACTCCAAATGGACCCTTTCCTTATATTTAGGATTGAGACAATATGGCCTCTGCTTCATAGGCTTCGCGTCAGGTTTCAACGTTATCCTCATCACCCCTAAATCGCCTATAATCCATTTTAGGTCTGAAAATTTTGTAGGGAACAAATCCTGATACTCGCGGAGCAATTCGACGACCTTATCCACTGTAGCATTATCCCATTAGTCCCCTATCTTCGCAAACTGCGGCTCTGCCTATGTCCCAATGTTCACTTGTCTCATTTTCAGTGGTGCGGTGATATCTGGAATCTCTATCTCTGGCCCCTCCACTTCACAGTGACCTTATGTTTCTGGGATAGTAATTTTCCTCGTATCCCCCTCTTCTTCTTCAACAGTCACATTGTAGCACTCCAGCGCATGGCATAGATGGGTGGCCCAATATGGTTGAATCAATTCCAAGGTATCCTGCGAGATTCTAAAGATTGGTGCTTTGACCTCTTCCAATGTTTCATCAATGCACTCGAATCCATCTTCAAATTTGAATGTCATCAAGAATCCCTATCTCAAAATATCCCATTCATACATGCCATGGCAGAGCTCTGTCTCCAAGTACCAATTCATAGGTATTACATCCAAGGTGTGACACAACAGATGCACCCACTCTGGTTATGGTTCTTCTCCATAAGAATCGATCCATTTGGCTAAGTGATCGCACGGATCATTCCTTCCATCGTATTTCTCTGCCAATCGTACCTTTGGGCAACCAAAGCATACCTTCATCAATCTTCTATATTCGTGCCATACATCGAAATTGCCTTTATGTGTACCCCACCATCTTGTAGGTGTAGGGCGTAGCGCCATGTCCAAGGCTTAGAAGCGATGCTTCTATGGCACCTCCCTTTCAAACGCATCTAGAAATTTATCAACGTTAGTTAAACCATCATAGTAAGGCAGACTTCTTACCTCCGACGATACGCATCGTAACAATTTGGTCATCATGTTACAGTGTAGCGTAGACTCTTGGTGAAATCTATTATGTCAGTGCTCCAATTCCTCATCTAAATCTGACGTGCATAAGCTCTTGCATTCCCATGCAATATGTCCATCAGTTGTCGGATTCACCCAATCTTGATCTCGCATTGTTATCTTATAAATCTGGTCCAAATCATCATCGCTTTCGTAATCGCAGACCGGTTCAATATAGCACAATCCTTTTGCAGGCTCCAACAGTACTACTACATGGAGCGATTTTCTTTCAAATGACATCATCCACTTCTTCAAATTGATCACCCCATTCATGGCGATAGCTCAGTTGATCCCAAAGAGTGCGGGGTAGGCATTGTTGTCATCGACAATCTCTATTACTTCGAAGTTCGCCAATGCGCTCGCACCTTCAATATCTATTGTCACTCCCTACAATCCTCCCATGGTGATTACCTTTTGTTGATTCACCATTCTCAATTGAATAGGAGACCACTGTAGTGCAAGTCTCCCCATTCGCTCCCATGTTTGTTTTGAAAAAAATTCGCATCTGATCCAAGATCCAGAATAACTTGGTCCATTTCATATTCTCCTATTTCTGTGGTGAGCCTCATCTCATGCCCTATTCTTGCCTTATGCTTACCAATTTTCTTGACCACATGCAATGCCTTAGGAGCATTACCAACACATTTATTAATTAACTCCTATAATCCCTTGATGGCCTTGCTATCACGTAGCAGCTTCATACAAGTCTCAAAAAATGTAGTAAGCATGGATGGGTCGATTTCTTCAGAATGCTTATCTTGAATTCCTGAGGTACAAGCCTCAGCGAAGCTTTTCTTTGCTTCCATGAAGGTTTCCTTTGTGCGCTCCAAATCAAAGCCAACCTCCTTCTCAGGAGCTTTTTGGACCCATTCACCTTCTTCAGGCCACTTTCCCTTATCTTCCCCAGTTGTCATTCCACTTTGTAGCACAATATTTACATTGGAGTCCTCTTCGCGGGGTTCAACCCTCATCATCTGCAGGTTCTGCGTAGGCTGCTGAGGTTGCGTTCCCTTTTCACGCATCTTAGCTATTAGTACAAGGCAGTCTTCTATTGTGTGGTTAAACTAAGTGCAGTATTGGCAAGACATGCGCGTCAGGTTTGTGCATTCTCACGCATAGTGTCCTGGACCTTCACAATTGTAGAAAATAACTTTCCCTTGACCTCTTGCAGATCCTCCTCTACCTTGGCCTCATCCGTGCCCCTGGTATCCTCCTTTTGGCCCCCTAGTGCCTTGATTTGGAGGCTGAGTTTCTATTTGCATTCGATATGCGGGCGTTCTCTCCATAATTAACTCATAAATATGGCAACTTCACTCATCATGGCCTACTGATTGGCAAAAGTTGCAGAATATTTGTTGCGGTGTCTGTACAAATTTCTGCAGCAAGTGGCAATTATCCATCGCATTTGTTCCAGCTACCTGACAGATAGCACACTACAACGCGGCCCTGTACTTGGCCCTGCTTGAGCTTCCAGTCTAAGAGGCATCGACCCTCCTCTTGTAACATAATTCGCGAAGACAAGGCAGTGATCTTTATCATTCCCTTGACTCTTACATTTCAAACACCAAACCTCTTCACTTATCTCTGGCCGAGTCGCTCTATCCTTCTTCGGACTTTGGAATTCTAGGCAAAGGTTCTGCAACTCCATGTGAATCTGCTAAACTCCTAAAGCAGCATCATGAATTGGTGTCTCGTGCAATATCATCACAATCTCCAGGGCCTCCACTTGGGTCCCAATATTTTGTTGTGATAAAGAAACCCTTAGATGTGGCAAGATCGAAGCCATGAACCATTCACGGTGCTGCCCATCTGTAAGGTTCATGTTAGCTTCACGAACCTTGCACCTCAATCTCTGATCCATCTCCCAGGGTGTCTCGTTAGGCTTCATCATGATTTCCTTGAATCCAATAATCGATTGAGCATCAGACTTGGACCTACTGGATTCCTTATTCAGTGCAGTCTGAATGTTTTCCAATGCAACCATTGAGTTACCAGTGCAGTATTTAATGTACCATGTTAGTGCGCATTCCTCTAAAGAATTGACCAATGTAGCTTTCTTCATCCGATCATCTATAATGCCCTGGGCCTCCCACACAGCCTTCGCAACGAACCAAAACTGGTCCAGATTCTCATTCCCCAAGCCGTTGAAAACAAGCAATTTTACTGAATTCGCCATAGTGGACGGTGGCGGAGGTGGTGCCAGTGTGCACGAAGGTGTATGCAGTGGAGGTGAAGATGGAGGTGGTGTGGGTGGATGGGGTAGTCGTGGGAAACCTTGCCTTATTAACTAGACAACGGTCTATGGTGAAGCCTGTGTTGCTTCTCCATCATCACTCAGAGGAGGCTCAATCAGTGGTCTATATTCAAGTCCTGTTCCCTTTCTATCCTTGAAAAGCTTTCCACTTCGCGTAGCTCCAAACTTCAGGGTAATTGTGTTGACACCTAATCCTGAGTGATTGGGGAACTCAATTTGAACAGTCATCGAGAAGATGAACTGAACAATCACATTCTTGTATATATTAGATAGCTGGTTAAATGAATAAATGTATTAATTTTTCTGGAGTTACTCCTGGCCTGACATGGTATCAGAGCACAGGTCCCAGGTTCTATTTTTAACCTTGTAACTCCTACCTACCTTCTGTCCCACATCTGATGCTGAGTGAAACGCCTGGCCTGCACGCTGCCTATGCTGCTGAGTGACAGGCTTCTGAGAAAAACGCATGCCTGCCTGCGCTGAAGCTGCATACCAATTTCTGGAAGAAAAAAAACGCCTGCCTACTTGCCTGCCTGAAGCCTGAAAGTGTGTAAGGCGTACACTCCTCTGCTGGCGCTGTCTGTTGCCCCTTCTGTTACGTCGCGCCTGTTACGCTGAGCCTTCTCACCTGGTAATCAATCCTGTTCAACGCATAAAATGCTCTATTTTGAAGCCTGACACGCCTGAAGAAAGGTCTGTCCTATTTGCTGGTAATCAATTCTGTTTAACGCATAAAATTCTCTATTTTGTTGGGAAATTTTAAGATCTGTTCAGTACTGCAGTTTAGTTCTGTGCTACGAAGAATGTATTAGCAGTGTGACTTCTTACTGAAAATACCATTGACTGGTGTTGTTAGAAGCTCGAATTTCATGTTATTGTCAGTGTGTTGAAAACGTAGGTTGATCCATCGTGTGTTGTCGCACATTGGAATGGCCATGACCTGTCAAAATTCCTGGATGCTCTGATTTCCAAGCATCCACGACTCGCTTGATCACAAAATTTGTTTTTGGCAGTGCCAAACTTTCCATTGTATGCTGAGTTACAGGACATGTTGTATTGTCGCGATTCATCCATTCCTGGATTGCTGCATACTCATAATTTTGCCCAGTCTCTATTGTTACTGGATCCTCAAATATCTTATCTGTAATAGGACATACAAAATCCTTGGGGTGTTTTACAAGAGATGATGGTCTGGAATATACAGCATTCTGTATAATTCCTGCGCAATAATTAACAAGGAAAGCTTCATAATATGGATAATCATAAGAGCAAGGTGTAGAAGACCCAAAGACCAGGGATTCAAACGGCTGGTAGAACCTGTCACTCTTTGTCTATAGCACGGGATATCTGCAATTTCAAGGCAATTTGATCGCTTGGTTTATGTAAAATTTCCCTTCTTTGAAACGCTGGTGTGTGCCATGCATATGTACTGATGTTGAAACAAAAAAAAACGTTGTTTGATATATCCGAATATGAGCAAAAAAAGGAAAACGTTGTCTTATGTTGTTTGAAGAAACTGACATGGTATTTTTAAAGGCTGATTGAGATATGGATAGCGCAGTTTTGATATGTCACTGTTATGAGTGGATATGTATTTGAAACTCTGAGATATATTTGAAACATGGTTTAACATTGAAAAGTTGTATGACATAAAAAGAGATATATTTAAATAGTGATTGAAAAGTTGTCTGACTGTAAAGAGATATATAACAGCAAAAGTTTCCCATACTTTTAGATGCCAAGGATAGCAGCAGAAAACTTGACTATATAGTAGCAGAAGTCTTTTTTCATAAGAGTTTTTTTTTTTGCCATTAGAAGTATTAGTCTATCAGCAAAAGTGTTTTATATCAGTAGAAGTAATTTTTTTACAGAATGCATTCAATCATCTCTATGATAGGAATAGTTCTCACTGGCAAGGAGAACTATCCTGACTGGTCCCGGATGGTACAACACACTCTCATTTTCAATGAGCTGTGGAAAGGAGTGTGTGTCGGAGAAGGGGACAGTGACCCAGAAAAGCCTACATCAGACAAAGAGCTCGCCATCTGGGAAAACAAGAACAGCAAAGCGTATGCATTAATAGCAGCGTCTGTAAATAAGGAGGTGAGTCGCCACATTTCAACATGTTCAACTGCCTTTGAAGCTTTACAAAAGCTCAAAGAGCTCTATGACTCACATTCTGCACTTGAAGTCGTCCAACTTATGATTAAACTCTTCACTCTTGAACTGCAAAATAATGACCCGCTTGCTCTTGCATCTGAAATAAAATCTATAGTACATGATGTCAAATCCACTAAAGTTGAGCTAGATATATCTCTTATTTCTTTTCTCAAGGCACTGTATCCTACATACTCCAATTATCTTGAGTCTTTGCAAGCAAATGGAAATCTCAAGTATATAACCTTTGACTCTCTTGTGAAAAAGTTTGTTGAAAGAGAAAAAGCCTTTGGAAAGAAGACAATCCCTGAATCTTCTGAAGAGACTGTATGCATGGCTAATAAATAAAAATATCCTGCTCAAGATTCTACAAGAGGAAGAGGTGGACGAAGAGGAAGAGGAAGATACTTCAGAGGCAAGGGGGGCAGACATCCTCAAGGAGAAAAAGCAGATTTACATTGTATTCACTGCAAAAGAAATGGATCACATGATGCCTCTACATGCAAGCTACCATGGGACAAAATTGAGCAGAGAAGAAACCAACAGAAAGGTAAAATTGATGATACAGACAAAGTTAAAGCACCTGAATCTGCTCACTATATTGAGGCACAATGTAACATTGGAGTAAATGAAGATTTGTTTAACACTTCACTTGCTTCCTAGAAAAATGATTGGATGCTTGATTCAGGAGAAACATGTCACATGACTCATAGAAAAGACTTTTTTGAAGATTTCACTGACAATGTTAATGGAGTAGTATACTTTGCAAATCACTCAAAAATCAAGCCATCACGGCTTGGCACAATCAGGCTTAAACTGCCTAGTCTCTCAAACTTTCTTCTGGATCATGTTTTATATCTCCCACAGCTCAAGAGAAACTTGTTGTCCTTGGTCCACATCCGCCAGCAAGGTCACTCCATTCATATGTTTGATGGCAAGCTTGAGGTGAGAAAATCATCTGATCACTCACTTGTCATGAGGGGAATAGAAGAAGAAAGACTTCTCAAACTGCAAGGAACATCTGCTCATGCACAACATTTCTCATATATTTCTCATCATGAAGAAGGTACACTTCCATCAAGTTTATTATGGCATGCTAGATTTGGACATTTAAACTATGACAGTCTCCATTTATTGAAGAAAAATGGTGTTGCTAGTTTGCCTACAATTCCTAGAAAACTTAAGCAATGTGATCCTTGCATTCTAGGAAAGCATAGCAAACAGTCCTTTCATGACTCACATTCAAGAGCACATAGGAAGCTTGAACTTATTCATTCAGATTTATGTGGTCCAATGCCTGTTCCTTCTGCAAATGGAAATAAATATATCATGACATTTATTGATGACTACACCAGAATGTGTTGGGTTTATTTATTGGAGAACAAATCTGATGCTTTCTTAACATTCAAGAATTTTCATAAATGGATTGAAAATGATGCACAATCTCATATTGGGTCTATTCGCACTGATAATGGAAAAGAATATACATCAAATGAATTTGAACACTATCTTCGCCAACATGGGATTAACATCAAACAACTGTGCCTTATAATCCCCAACAGAATGGTGTAGCTGAAAGAATGAACAGAACAATCTTGAATATGGTACGATCCATGCTTTTTTCAAAAATGTAAAGATAATGTTTTGGGCTGATGCTGTTCTATGTGCTGCATATATAAGAATAGATGTCCATCTAATGCTATAAGAAACAAGACTCCTTATGAATTGTGGTATAGACATGTTCCTTCGGTAAAACATCTCAGGATCTTTGGTTCCACCTGTTATGCTTTGATACCAAAGGTACATAGAAACAAACTTGGTGCTAGAAGTCGTAAGTGTAAATAGATCAAACACAGGTATTTCTAGAGTAATCTTCTTTATTAATGCTTCAGATCTTCTTACTTCCTCAAACTAACCTACGCACTCAGATGCAGCGGTCCACGCACTAACATGCGACTTCTACCCTAGGCCTCTGCGCATACAGCTACAGAGCCTTTCTTATACTCTAAGACCCTTCACTCTTTCTACTAATGACCCATTACATTCATCATCAACAACCGAACTAAACTGCCTTAGACTCCTCTAAGACTCTCCTTTTTATACAATCCCATGGTCCATGGACCATGGGTAGATATTCTAAAGCCGACACAACTTACATAAACTGAAGGGTAAAACCCTTTATGAAACTTTACATCTACGCACTCCACAACCACAAATTGTGGAGACTTTACACTTTACATACAAAAACTTGGGCTTTTTGCCCCAAAAATTGTGCTTTTAGCCGCAAAATTGACCTTAGGGGTCCCTGTCCCAATAACTATTGCTATTGATAAAGACTTGCATGAAATTGGAGTCATTAAGGATGATGAACCAACAAAGGACTCCAAATACGCAAGCAGGAAGTCCCAAGCGGCGACGAGGAAAGGTAGAGACAAGGAAACAAATGATATTGAAACCCTCACTCACTTCATCAAGAACTTGACAAAAGAGGTGTCTGAGCTCAAACAATAGAAAACAGACATGTCTGCAAGCAACCATCCACCCAGACAAAAACAAGGAAGCATGTCACTAGGTAGCAACTAATACCCGACAAAAACTGTGTAGAGCTTTGTGTTCTAGCTCGATCGATGCAAAAATCCTAAATGATGCTCATTCCATGAAGATTGTCACCTAGAGAATTCTTGTTCATACTGGAAGTGAGTCGCAAGCTCTATATGCAGTCGTACATTTGATGTAAAAAATAGTATGCAATAATAGTCGGAAAACACGGATAATGAAGAAGATGTTCTACCTAATGAGGTCTTAGGTTCTAGGCATGTGGTGAACTTGTATCAGTGCTCGCAAGCAGCAGTAAAGATGAACACCGAGAAACAACCCCCAAAGAAAAATGACCATTACAATCTTAGGAGTAAATGGGCTCCCCATTGAGTTGGGGAAGCACTAGAAAAGATGAGACTACTGATGAGGAAGGTTAATCCACCAGTTTCCTCAAAGCAAGTCTGGGAAGATAGCGATAGACAAGAGTATGTCCATGAGCATCAAACTACAAAATACTCTGTCGGACAACATGAACATCAATATTACCCCGGACACCTCGGTGAGTCTACCCCCTCTGGAATACAACATTGTGGATGACATGAAGAAAACTCACGCGAACATCATTTTGTTTGAGCTAGCTTAGATCCAGAGTCAGTGCGACATCCTGTTGCGTTCATTGGGACAGACAACAATGAACAACACAACCTCTACCAGCAAGGGAGAAAGCACACCTCCCAGATCACTTTCAACTGTGCTAAACACACTCCAGATGGATGAAGCAAACTCAAGTTTCCCTCCATTCCTGCTCTCATTTGAAATTTTTAACTGTAATTTTCACAATTGCTTGGTTGATTCTGGCATAGCAGCCAACTTCATGTTGCTCTCCATTTCTAAAAATATCAATGCACAATGGAGCAAGACATCCAAACAAATCATCCCACTTGATTGAACATTTGTACCAGCCATTGGTGAACTCCGAGATGTGATCATCCGACTATATCATGACAGTCGAGTCCACCAATGCATTAGCATTGTTGTTGTGGACATACTGGAAGCATATGGTTTACTACTCAACAGAGACTAGTCCAACGGGTTGAATGGATATTTTTCTACAGACTGGTCGCACATGTGGCTTCTAGACAAGGGCAAAAAAAATAAAATTTAGGTGATATCCGAGAGGTATATGAGGCACAATGTCACTCCCATCAATGGCAAGAATGAACTATTGGCCTTCACAAAACTCATGTTTGGCAACTGCCTCCTGGAAATAACGTTGGGGTGTTATCCTGCATGGCCAGCTCCAACCTCACCAGACATGCAGTTGGGTTTCCTTCCCTGCCCAATTGATGGTAATGAAGCATGTACAATATATTGTACCAGTAGTAGCAGTAGCAGTAGCAACAATAGTAGCAATAACACAAGCATGTCAAACTGTCCGTGTATAGACGAGTTATGCACCATGTACTTCAACGGATCAAAGACACAGGACTAATCAGGAGCTGGGTGTGTCTTGATCGAACCAAAGAATAGGAAGAATTTGGTTTCAAATTGCTTGGAGTTTGAGTGCACGAACAACGTTACTGAGTATGAAGCACTCATCTTGGGCTTGCAGAAAGCCATCAACCTCAACGTGGTTGCGCTCAAAGTGGTAGGTGATTTAGAGATAGTGGTATGACAGGTATGTAACACCATTCATTGTTTGTCACTGCATCTCAAAAGTTACCAGAAAGAGGGATGGAAAATGATCTTAACTTCCAAGAATTTAACATCATTTTTTTACCACGTACACGTAATACAGCTGCCAATGCTCTGGCAAATGTAGCTTCTAGAATTTCTCCGATTAGGGATAGGTTTACTATTGAAATTTTATACAAACCATCTATCCTGGATAACATAACTAACTTACGCGTATTTAATGATGATCAACAAATACTGCATTTCATAGCCAACGTTGATGTCTTCAAAGATGTAGCGATAGGCAATGACAAGCACGAGCGATCTCTGCAAGTAGAAGATGGTACATCTATACGAGGAACAACAAAACCCATAGCTCCACCATGATGCAAAAACAAATCAACTTGGGAACACAAAAAGATCTGAAGGTCATCAATCTTGGCACATGGTGTACACAAAAAGAGCGGCAAACCTTTTTCTTCCTGTTCAAGCAGTATTGATATGTGTTCGTGTGGACGTATGATGATATGAAAACTTATGACACGCGGATAATCCAACACATCATCCCAATCAAAGAAGGAGTCAAGCCATGTCAACAAAAGCTGAGGAAAGTACATCTTTCACTTGAACCCTTGATATATAAAGAGCTAATCAAGTTGTTGGATGCACAGATCATATACAAAGTTTGTCATTCCACATGGGTTTCAAACCTTGTTCCTGTATACAAGAAGGTAGGGGAAATCTTCTTATGTGTTGATTTTCGGAATGTGATCCGTGCCTTGAACAAAGGCTACTACCATGTGCCAACTATGGACCACATTATGCAAATAGTATCTGGGGCACATATGTTTTCCCTACTTTATGGTTTTTCAAGATACAATCAGGTTCTGATAGCATAACCTGACAGACTTAAGACTACCTTCCGTACCAAGTGGGAGTAATCTCACAAGTCACCTTCGCTCTGCAACCCATGTTCAAGCGTTCTTTAAGTAGGCCGTATCTAAGCAAGGATAAGGAGCTACAAAATGAAGCAGCCCATTTCCTGAGGGCTCATGATTTCACAGATTTAATATGGTTTCCCTTTCATCAAAAGGCGTTGTTTAGACCATTCAATCGAGTTTCTATTGAAGTTCCCGGTGATGGCCTTAACGTTGCAATTAGGCATTTTCCATCTAGCATAGCCAGCCTTGAATATTCTGATCATCTGAGTAAGTATTTACAGATTTCCCACTTGTTTGTTTTATAGTTTTATTTATTTTTGTACTATGGTTGAATTCTGGAAAGCGATCTCTATCTTCAATTCTTTCCATCCAATTTAGTTGGAGAATCTTTGAAATTAAACCTCGCTCAAATTAACTAAATTTACATCTGGTTGAGTTTGTTTAAGAATAATTAATTAACTAATTTACATCTTAAGAATAATGATGCAGATAAACATGTTTATTTCATCTTATGAGTTTGTTTAAGAGTAATTTTGTAGATACACATGTTTATTTTATTTTATTATAAGTTGTTTAAGATTTTAATTTAGTTATTAGTAATTAATTATTATTATTAAAAAAATAATTAAAAATTCTTATAATTTTAATTTAATTATCAATAATTATTAATTTACTTTTAATTTAATTGGGAATCTTCTGAAACTCAACTTAAAACATTATGATCTTGATGATGCAACTTTGTTTGTCAAGAAATTTGGAAAAAGAGTTATATATCTTGTGGTGTATGTAGATGATCTTTTGATGACAGGGAACAATGAGAGATACATTGCATCCATAAAGAAGGAATTGAGGAAAGGTTTTGAAATGACTGACTTGGGCTATGTTCATTACTATCTTGGTACTGAAGTAACTCAACATCTGAAGTTTATATTTCTCTCTCAGAAGAAGTATATTGGAGATCTGTTGAACAGGTTTGGCATGGATGAGTGCAATCCTTTAACTACTCCAATGGAACAGAACTTGAAGCTCACATCCATTAAAGGAAAATAATTTTAGGATGCAACAAATTATAGACAACTTGTAGGAAGTCTCAACTACCTAACTACTACCAGACCAAATATTTCATTTGTTGTTGGAATCCTCTCCATGTTTATGCAAAAGCCTTGTGAGGGACATTGGTATGTTGCAAAAAGAGTTCTAAAGTACCTGAAGGGAACTCAAGACTTTGGACTCAAGTATACACAGGTGGGAAACTTCATCTTGATTAGATACTCTGATTCAGACTTCAATGGAGACAAAGAAACTGGGGTATCTACTTCAGGTTATGATATGAGTCTTGGATCAGGAGTTGTCTCTTGTATATCATGCAGACAATCAATTCCAGCAGATGCCACAACAGAGGAAGAATATGTGGCAGAAAACCAAGCAACAAAGGAAATTGTGTGGCTAAGGAAAATTCTGGAAGATTTGCAGGTGAAACAAGTGCATTCAAATCCACTCATGATTGACAACACCTCCACAATAAACTTGGGAAAGAACTCAAAGTTCCATGATTGAACGAAGCACATCAAAAAAAAATACCATTTGATTCGACATCATGTTGAGGCCAAGAAAATCCATCTATGCCATTACTCCATGAATGAGAAGATTGCAGACATATTCACCAAAGCACTTTGAAGAGAAAAGTTCGAAAGGTTCAAAATGATGCTTAGACTCACCAACATCCCTTCACATTAAGGGGGGGAATGTTGAAACCTAATCATTGGGATTGGGTGAATATATGTAAATAATGTAAATAGTAAATAATGGAGAATAGGAATATGAAGAGACACTGATACGTGAAACCCAAGAGTCTCCCTTCTTGTATATATCCATGAGCAATATTAATGCAAAGACATAATTCGTTTTGAGGAGTTACCTCATATCCTCACAAAAAGAATGAAAATACAAATTATTTTTTAATTCAAGTAAATGTATTCCTTGGTCGGGTGTGATACAATGTAGAATCCTTCTCGGGACTTGACAAATGATTGATACGACCCTTGGCAAGGATAAAAGGTGGCCACCTCCCAGGCATCGTGTGTGCGAACGGGCGAGTGGGATGGAAGACAATGGTGGAATATTGTTAAATGTTGAAATGATGAGTTGCAATGCTCATAAATTACAAGTGGAATAGGCAGCTCTCCTCATGTCCGCATTTGTCCTATCCTGGTGTTAGGTTCTAAAGAAAAGTGGCAGATGTTTGGGTCTCTCATTCATGCTAGTTTGATCGGGTTGGTGAAGCTACATTTAGACTAGGTCCATGCCCTCTTGGTTGTTGGCGTTCGTAGCCATGTATGTTTTCTTCTCTTTTCCCTTTCCTCTGGGACTGTGGCATGTTCGAAAAACTTTCCTCCAGGACTGTGGCATGTTTGAAAAACTCTCCACTGCAATGACAATGACAAGATCTATAATTGGAATGTTGGAGGTAATGGAAATGGGTGTTTAGAAAGATGGAAATTTTATGTAGTGTTATTCTCTGTTGTGTGTAATGTTTCTATGCCAGTGTCAATTTTCTTTGGCATTTTATTGTCTAAAATGGTCATGTATTTTCCACTATGGGTTAATTTTTGCATAGTGAGGGACTATATAGACGACAATAAAGGATAGTCCCATGTTTTTTTCATCCTAAACATAGCAATGAAAGTATGCATTCTGTATTTTATTTACTATGTATATGAGGTGGCTCGTAAAGGTTTTTGGGCTCGAGGAGTCAGTTTATGATATATACTATTGGAATTGTCAACAACTATTTTGTATCTCTTTGTATTCCGGCATTCTTGAGCACGGGGTGCTGGACAGTGGTATATAATGGTGGTGGAGGCCACTCTGGTTGGTTTTCCACCTTTCTATCAGGCTTTTGTTTAACTCGATTCATTTACTTCTCCTCTTTAATGTTTCTACATCAGGTCCTAATAAGTTGTGTTTACATTGTGGGCGTGTGTTCAAATACTAGTATTGGTTCTCAACCAACACTATCTGTTGGAATGTCTATAGTTTGTGTAATTTGAAAGTAAACAAGATGGTTTCCCTTCCCTTGGTACTAGCTCAACTGGTAATGGAGGATGGACAAGATGTTGGAAGAATGGAAATCATAGTAACAGGGGTTCCCCATCAGTTCAGCCACTGAAGAAAAGTAGGCACAGGTAGATGCTCAGATTATGGAAGAAGTGGTTCAAGCTTACAATATTGGAACTCTAGCTCAAATGAAACAATTGATATCATCATGGGAAGTTGATCTCAATCAACGAGCAGAAACTGAAGTGCAGGTGGAGGATTGGTGAGTTCTTTCTCCAGATCCTGGTCATACTCATGGGCACACCATACCATACAAACGAACAATGCACCTCTATTGGCTTATGAAGAGTCTTTGGCTAAAGCAATCATGTCATTGTCGGTTGACTCTAGTAAAACCAAACTAGACCTTCAGGAAATGTAGAAGGAATTGTAGCTTATTCAATTCCAAATCTAGCAGCATAATGTGTTGGTCGATAAAATTGCTCATTTTCACTTACTTTTATCCATTTCATCTTATCCATTCCATAGCTTTTTTGAGGTCGATTCATTTCTCAAAAAAATGTAGGTATATCCATTTGGCATGTCTTTTTGAAATATTGATCAATGAAACGTAGTCCTAAGGGAATGTTTCTTATACGACTTGTTGGCTAAAGTTCCTTTCCAGAATCAAGATAATGACTACTAGCAGGATACGAATCAATGTAATTACTATTAGTGAGATGGCGGTGTTATTCTAGGACAGGGGGTTGTAACGATGTTCAACCGATGAGGAGCTCATAGATTGACATTATTACTATCTTTTGCATTATGTTTATGTTCAAATGATTATTGTATATTTGTGAGCAGACAGGGCTGCCATAATTCTTGAGTTTGTTGAATACTATTTATGTAATGATACAATGTATAAGTAACGGTTAACAGAGCATAAATCCAGGGGGTATATGAGAGATGTAATAGCATACTTCTATTGTATTTTCTTCTTGATTAATTTAAAGTATGATTTCTTGAACTTCATGTGATCTTCGCTCTCTGCCATAGCCCTGATAAGAGAGTCAAGCCCATTCTCCTGATCAGGTGTTATTGGATTAATTGTGTGCATAGATTGTGTTGATTCCATTGTTATGATTGTTTTTTCTATTATTATTAATGATTTATTTGATTTTCGAGTTGTTGTGAAATTATATTGTTGTTACTATAATTAGTTTGATGTTACTCCATTTATTATGCTTGTTGGACCTTATATTTTTTGAATGCTCAATGTTGGGTAGGGAACCTATGGCCTGAATAGATTGTGCATGGTAGCCATGAAGCAATTAACAAACCCCAAGTTGACAATAAATGTGAAGAAGTGTGATATTCAGAATTCATATCTGAACATCAAAATTTTGGCGTCATTTTCGGGGAGGCTATCCAAGACGCAAAAGTGCAACCAATATTTACCACAGGAACACTCTCTCATCCTGATTAAGTAAAAATAAAAAGTAAATTCTAGAAGAATTATTAGTCATATCTATCCCAACTAAAAAGATTTGAATGGATGCTTATTCAGCCCTAATCCCTCCCATCATGGAGCTACTCCCTCTCTTTGTGGAACCCCTATCCCACCAATTGTAGATCTCATCCCTTGGGAAATGGATCCTAGTCTTCCCCTCCTTGGCCTATAAAGCTAACCTAGGCCGGAGGACTGAAAAAGGATTGTTGGAATTATTCTTATGCTGCAGAAATAATGTTGGAGGGTTATTCATTCAAGGAGGAGGTTGGATATTGTGGGAAGGGACTTGCAACATCAAGGCTTCAAGGTTATAAGACTATTCTCCATTTTATTAGTATAAAGACAATTGTTCTTTCTCAGTTATGTCTTTGTTGATGCAATTTGTAGGATTCCTTGATCATCTACATAGGTTATGATTGCATATTGATCAATTTATGATATATGATTTAGTTAATTAGTTAATTGATCTCTTATGCTATATATTGTATGCTTTGATCTTGTGTATGTTTCTGCCTATGCAGAGCTCCTTCAAGGCATCATGGATAAGTTGTGGGAAATGATGAGAAGATCTCTAAATAATCAAGGATAAGCGGATGGTCAAAAGCTCTAAAGGGGACTTCATCAGTCATTTCGATTAAATGGTAAGTGATCTCTACCATAGTGTTTGTTTCATTCAATTATAGTCTAGGGAAAGGTAGCAGTTCCTAGTTGTTTGTTACTAGATTTCTCTGAGGTCTAGGGAGATCTCTCTTTTCCACAAGAGGGATAAGGCCACATAAAAATTGGTGACTCCATTGGGGATAATTCCTAATCAATGTGATAAAATGACGTGTAACACCCAAGATTTCAAAAATTTGATGATCATGACCAACACTTGTTGGAAGCCTTGCACTAGGAAGGCCGCCTTTGTCTTTTTGTAGGAAATAATGGCATCCATGATGATAATGATGAAGCTTTTGTGGAGGAAGAATACCTTGTGGTGCTAAGTGAAGGAATGAATGAATATGAAAAGGTATTATTAGAAGAAGATCTTCCTCATCTCCTTCAACATGATGATAATCCAAATAAGGAAGACAATTTAGAGGGCAAATATCTATATTGTGATGATATTGCTATTGACATGAATAAACTGTTGAGCTCAAAATTTGAGGAAGTTAGCATTGTTGGCATCATTTAAGAGGCTACTAGCTTACTAACAATCCAGAAGAAAATAACATAGTAGCCCTGATATAGACTTGATCCAGATTCATTATTTTCACAAAGAAAAGGAATATCATATGTTGTGTGTTTGGAATCCAGTCGTATATATGATCAATATGAGCATACAAATGACATTAAAAAACATTGCTCATATTCGATTGTGATCCATTTTCTTTTCCCAGAACTCAATGTTAACACAGTTAATGTGATGTGTGATCAATCCAACCCCGAGGTAGAGAAAGATAAGGTTGTTCATGAAGAGGATAATGAAGCAATTGCTAAAGGGAGCATACCAGATCAACCTTTTCATGAGGGCATAATTCTACCCTTATATTTTGTAATGATGAAATTCTTACCTCTCCATTTGATGACAATTGTGACAAATATGAAGAAAATCCAACTTTGGAGACCTCAAATGATATGCATTAGGGAAATTGCAGAAGTACAAAGCATTGTACAACATGTAATGATAGGATTTTTCTTGTTTTGGAAAGTGCGAGGAAGGTTTTCTCACAACAAACAGTAAAGTAAAAGAAGAGGGTGAATGGGATGAATTTGTTTATGTTCAGTTATCATATATCATAGATGGCTTGACAACAAAGATTACTGGAAATTTTAGTGAAGAGTAGACTATGTTTAATCAAATAGTCCATTGAAATTACTCAAAGAGACCCTAAAATCTTGGTTTTTGTCTCTCTTCTTTGTGGAAGAAATGGACATTCTCAGGATGTCGATACATACGATGAAATTATTGGGAATACGAGAGTTGTTGAAAATGGACCATTCAGTCCAGAGGTGATGGGGATCTCAACATATTTTCATTTGGATTTTAATGTTTCTCTATTTTCAACAATGACTAAACATAACAGAAATGGATATTGTAGTCTGGAGATGATGAATTGGTTACTTTAGATTATGGACTTCACTTTGAAAGCTTTATCGTGAGAGTTTGGGGTTCTCAAGTGACCCCAAGAAGGACGTGTGTGACCAATAGGAGCAAGATGTTGCTCCCTGGTTTGCACGAGGGTACCATAAGAAATTTGTCCCTCAAAATTATCCCACAATTTGTGGAAAGAGGAGATCGATGAAATGCTTGGAATTCTATTACTATTATAAACCTCTACCAACTCTGATGATAGATATGATAGTCTATGGGCTTATCCTAAATTAGAGACAAGGTTATGGTTTGACACACACTTATGGGCACTTGGATTTCATAGAGAAGAAGCTAAATAAGAAAATAAATCCCATGGTTGGAACATCACCTAGTATAAGCTATGATCCTAAAACTAAGTGTAACTTAGTGTAATGAGTAGACAAGGTATTGTATTGAGAAGCAATACGGTGTTGTTTGAATCTAGTTTAATTTTTGGATTTAACATATTTTTAATCTAATTATTTTAGTGAATGCGATGTTATCTAATTGTGATATTTTTTTCTATTTTATATATGTGTGTGTATTTCTTAAAAATCAAATTCATATTATTAATATTTTTTTAAAGAAACAAATTAACTTAAATGAAACTCATTTAAAAGTTCACATAACTCCAAACCAATACACCAATATTTATCAAAACATTATAACTCATCCTATCATTAACCAAAATTTAAACTTGATAAAAAATAACAATAATTTGACCAAACCACTAGAAATAATTTATATTATTAATATTTATATAAAAATAAATTTATATTATTATTCCAATGCAATCCAAATACATATCGTAAAAATATATCATAACTAAAATATATTATGACTCTAGTAATGGTCTTTCTCAAATATGATTTTAACCCATTAAATATACTATTTCCACCATTTAAATTATGCACTATTTTTTAATAAACATTATACATCATTAACTAATTAATTAAGGTTTTCCTTCGAATACGCTACGTTGCAATTCAGTCGGGCCTTCCTTCCCTTAACATTATACATCATTAATTAATTAATTAATTAATTAAGGTTTTCCTTCGAATACACTACATTGCAATTCAATCAGGCCTTCCTTCCCTTAAATCCAAGTGATGAATAAAATTTGAAAAATAAATTTTATAAATAACCTAGCGTTGTATTTTTAAAATAATATGTTATTTTAATTTTTTAAAATAAAGTTTCTGTAATAGAAAGTATAATAGATAAAAAAATAAATTCAAATCATTTTTTCTCTATAAATATAATTTTTTTTTCTTCGTAAAACTATTTTATTATATACAAAAACAAAGTACAAATACATTCAAATTGTCTAGAAGATTCAGCTACGTGGAAGAAATGGCAGCATGGAACAGCATCTGTCGCAATAGAAGAGGATGAACCAAACCACTAGTCATTCCTACACAGGGCGAGAGCAAACAAAAGAGCAATCCCGCGTAGGGGTGTTCAAAAACTTTTGACACAGAGTATCCATCCATGTGTTAAAAACTAGCCTTGAACAGCAGCGTTTGCACAATGCCACATTGACACACTAACACAAACATTTTGACACGAAGACAAAGCCAAAAAGGAATAGACAAAATCCCTTCCAAGCAGCGTGACCTAAGATGGAGCAGCGATTATTCTTCTTGAACCTCCTCCACAATCCTGCACCAGCCATATTCCTCTGTGTCCTGAGCTAGGACCTCCTTTGCTGCAGTCGTGACGGGCTCCACCTGGACGTCCTCCTTCTGGCTGGATGGTCTTTTCGTTGCCTTCCCCGGATCTGCGGAGGGCGTCTCCATAGCTTTCGCGGTATCAACTGGTGAGGTCATCTCTCGTTGTGCACTGGATTCGCCCTCGTCTTGGGCCTCCTCATTGAATAACACCGAGACATGGGCATTGATCCGGGGGCGGTTCAGAGGGCTATTGAAGGTGATGCAACTGAGAATTTGGGGGTTGCCCAAAATCCCAGTTCCATTTAAAAATCTCAAACCTGGGCCTTTCTATTAATCCCTTCCCTTACTGGCTCCGTTGTCCATAAAATTACACACAATTCTACCAGTTTTTCAATTGGAATTCATAACGCACGGTAATTATAAAAATCCACAGGCACACAATACAATTGCTATAAAGATAGCGCATGCACAACATCTATAAAACACATAAGTATACACAACATACACTAGAACATGATTATATATATTATATAGAACAATTACATACTAAGGCATTTCAGCCTTAAAACGAGCTCATGCTAGACTACATCTTGACCCTCACAAAATTTATCACAGAACAGACATATCTTTCACACCCTATCACATTACAATTATATAAGAATTTTAGGAAGGATCAATCCTATCCTCTCCTGACTTTCTCCACAAAAGCTTCATGCATGCACGCTTTAAATCTGCTTTATCCTTTTTAAATCTATTTTCTCCTTTAAATCATGCTTTTCTTTTGTTCTGATCCTCTGGCCCACATTTGCTTGCTTTGTTGCTGGTTTCTCCTGCATCAGACTCCCCAGGCACAAAAATTTATGACCTCCTGGTCATATGCTTCTGGTCTTCATAATATCAATTTTATCCACTGCATTCTTTCACTAAACTCTATGAGCTGCAACTAACCTCTACAGTAACAGCGTCCTCTGTTACACGATAACTCACCAAGCCCTCCTGCACTCGGTCTTTTGGCATCCTTCTCTAGGTTGCTGCAAATCTTCTCACCTTCCGCTGTCGCCATCTGCCCAATAGCAAGACCATAAATTCTTCATCTTTAAGTCAATTGTACCTCTTTCCACAGAATCTTACTGCTCTGATACCACCTGATGCAACTGAGAATTTGGGGGTTGCCCAAAATCCCAGTTCCATTTAAAAATCGCAAACCTGGGCCTTTCTATTAACTTTAAAATGTGTAGTTTGTGAAAACAAAATAATAATTTTTGTTAGAATACTTAATTTTATCTATTTAATATATTTTTATTTTGAAATATGATACTTATCATTTAAAAGGTGTAGTTGTGAAAACAAATAATTATTATTATTATTAATAAATAATTTTAAAACTAATTTTTATAATTATTTATTATTATTACTCTACTCAAATCAAAATACATCTTATAAAAAATATATATTATATTTAAAATATGTTACCATTCATGTAATTGTTTCACTTAAACATACTTATAACCATTCAAATATTTATTTTTCGCATTATTTAAACTTATTCTATTTTGTAGAATTGAGACTTTTGTGATCTGTCATAGTTATAAGAGTAGCTTCGGCGTAAATCACATAAAAATGACCTTTGTCGACGCGTTTCGAACCAACTAGTGTGGTCCATCGTCAGGACAAGTTGAAGACACAGATCTGGCCTAGCAAGTTAAATACACTGAGCAGAGACTCCAACGGCTATATAACAGCTATATTTGCCTGATGGTGTCCTTAATATTATCAGGAAGATCCCTGATTCCATGCTCCACGTCACAAATAATGTCATCTACAGGGATTTTGCTAGGGGCAAGGGCAAAGACGATTACCGTAGTAAGATGTTGGATCATCTTCACAACAGTGGCAGTTATAAAAAACTTGCCAGAAACCCTCTTAAGAAAATCTCTAGGACAGTGGCTCACGCCATCAAGTCTAGCAACTCGGTGGGTGCCCTGTCCCGTAAGCTCATTGAGAGCAATCCCATCGCTCCTAGAATCTATGGGGTGCCTAAAATCCATAAAGAAGGGGTCCCTCTAAGGCCTATCGTCAACACCATCGGAGGTCCGACCTACCTTCTGGCCAAGTTTCTGGCTCTTAAGCTTAAGCCCCTAGTTGGCCGCACTGAGTCCTTCGTGAAGGACTCTGCATCCTTCATCATGGATCTCAAGGATATCAGGCTTGACCCCAAAGACATTCTAGTCAGCTTCGACGTGGTCTCCCTGTACACTTGTATTCCTATAAAAGAGGCCATGGAAGTGATCAAGCGCTTAACAGATCCGGATACCGCTCATCTGGTTGAGGTTTGTCTCACTTCCACGTTCTTCTGTTTCGAGGGAGAGTTCTTTGAACGGACCTGTGGTGTTGCCATGGGTTCCCCCCTCTCCCCGATCGTGGCAAATCTCTTCATGGAAGATTTCGAGGCCAAGGCTCTTGCCTCGGCTCGTCTCCTTCCTAAGCTTTGGAAGAGGTATGTT
>APFE031684380.1:0-22225 GCA_000404065.3 Pinus taeda
GTGTAGGTATTTGTCAAGGTGGTAATACCAGGCCCTTGGAGCCTATTTCAGACCATAAAGAGCCTTTTTGAGTCTACATACAAGTTTTTCATCATTTCCAAGAACGAATCCTTCTAGTTGTTCAATATAAACTTCTTCCTCTAAATCCCCATTAAGGAAAGATGATTTTACATCCATTTGGTATACTTTGAATTTCTGAAAGCTAGAAAGAGCAAGAAACATCATTATGGCTTCAAGTCTGGCAACGGGTGCAAAGGTTTCTTCAAAATATATACCTTCTTGTCGAACATATCCTTTACAAACAAGTTTGGCCTTGTTTCTAATGTCTTCTCCATTTTCATTCAGCTTGTTTTTTATTATCCATTTAGTTCCTATAATATTCTTATCATGAGGTCTTGGAACTAATTCCCAAGTATCATTCTTTTCAGTTTGTTCAAGTTCTTCATCCATGGCCTTTACCCAACATTCATCTTTGTGTGCTTCATTTACATTTTTAGGTTTGATGGGAGATAGTAATGCTAGATGGCTTGATGTCCCTGTAATAGCTCTTCTTGTCTGTACACCTGCCTCAGTTTCCCCTAAAATTTGAGTTTCTGGATGATTTTTCTGAACATACCTGGATGGAGTCTTTTCTTCTACCATTACCTCTTCTTCTGGTGCTTCATTGGTTTCTTCAATATCATTTTGATTTGATGTGGGAAAATAATCCCCATCTTCTTCATTGTCATAATTGTCTCTTGAATTTATTTGTTTTGGAGTTTTGCTTGCTTCATCAACTACAACATCAATGCTTTCAACAATTTTCCCATGTCTTTTATTATAACATTTATATCCTTTACTTCTAGAGGAATAACCAAGAAGAATACCTTCATCTGCTCTGGGTTCAAAGTTACCATGTTTTTCATCAGTCCCTTTTATAAAACATTTCCTTCCAAAAACTTTAAAGTATTTTAAAGTAGGAGTCTTGCCATAACAAAATTCACGTGGAGTTTGAGTGCTATTTACCTGAACATTTTCTTGGTTGAGAATAGTTACGACAACGAATGCAGCTTCACCCCAGAAGGTTGTAGGAGTTCCAGGTTCATCTAGCATAGCTCGAGCTATTTGTTGAACAACTCTATTCATTCTTTCTACCACACCATTTTGCTGCAGAGTCCTTGCGGTGGAGAATTGCCTTTTTATTCCATGTTGTTCACAAAAATCAAAGAATTCATCCGAGGTAAATTCCCCTCCTCGATCAAATCTAAGGCATTTGATTTTTTGATATGATTCATTTTCAACCAAAGATTTGAAGGCTTGGAACTTTTCAAATGCTTCACATTTATGCTTTAGAAGACCTATCCAACACATTTTGGAAAAATCATCAATGAACAAAATAAAGTATTCTTCTCCACAAGGTAACTTTTTCCTTGGTGCTCCACATAAATCAGTATGGACAAGTTCAAAAGGCTTACTATTTGACCCTTCTTTTTCCATGAAGTGAACTCTGTTTTTCTTACCATTTTGACATGGTTTGCATATTGTATTTTCAAGGATGCTAATATTTGGAAGATCACAAACAACCTTGAATTTGTGTGCTTTTCTTATTTGAGAAAAGCTTAGATGTCCCAATCTTCTATGCCACAACTAGTTTTCATCATTTTTTCTTAGATAGCATGGTTGTTGTCCTCCCTTGAGTATGTATAGGTTGTTTGGAGTTCTTGTACCTTTGATCACGGTCTCTCCTATATCAAGTTCACGAACAACACATCTGTTTGATTGAAACACCACTATATTTCCTTGATCATACATTTGACTGACACTCAACAGGTTATGCCTTAACCGTCTACATACATAACATTTCCATCTTTAACCTTTTCTTTCAAGAAGATAGAACCTTTACCTTTTATGACAGCAGGATTGTCATTTCCAAATGAGACATTCTTTTCTTTTTCTAAGGCATTACATGAGTGAAGTTTTTCTTTGTCACCTGTTATGTGTTTGGATCATCCACTGTCAATTTACCACTGATTTTCTTGTCCTTCTGCATACAAGGCTATACCACATCTTTTTGCTTGAGATTCTTTCCTTCTCCATATCTTTGGATATAATGGCATTTGCTCCTTTTGAGATGTTTTCCAAAATTTTCTCCTGCATTTAGATTCTTCATTACCAAAGTTGTTATAAATTGAGCATTTTATTACATTTTCAATAGGAGAAAAGTTATTATAGGAACTTCTCTTTATCCCTGTTACATTCCTTTGATTTCGTGCTTCTCTCGTCATTATGGTTTCATAAGAAACACATTGAGTAGCTTTGTGCCCAAAATTATGACATGAAAAACATTGCCCATTAAAGAAGTTCCTGTGACTATCAAATCTATTAACCTGGTGATTGTAGTTTCTATGGATATTCATCTTTGGAGAAAATTGAGTATGATTTTCTCGCGGTTGGTTGTGGCTTCTATTCATCCTTGGAGTAAAATGAGTATGATTTACCTGGCGATCAACTTTATGCCTTTCCTGACGATTGTCATACTGTTCACTGGTCTTTGTTGCATCAAGATAGCTTTTGGTGGAGGTTGACAGCTTTTGTGATTGCGATGCTTCTTCAGTATATCCAAGACATATATTTATCAAAGGAGAAAGTTGAACTTTGATAATTTCATTTAAAGTTTCTGGTCCTTTAGCAAATATAAGATTGAGAGATTTCGTTTTCTCAAGATCCTTTCTTAGATCCACAATTTCACATTCTAGTTTTTCATTTTTTTTTTCCTTTTCAACAAGTTGGTATGTCAACGTATCTATAATCATATTCTTTTCTTCTAAAACAAATTTTGAGTTTAGAGATTTCTTCATGAAGGTCTTCCTCTTCTAAAGCATCCCAAAAATTATCATCGTCATAAGCCATGATAAGTCTATAATCATCACTATTAGATAAACCATCACTATCCTCTTCTAAACTATCCCAAAAATCATTGTTATCATAAGCCATGAGAAGTTTGTAATCTTGTCTAGTTTCATCTTCATCGCTATTAGATAAACCATCACTATCTTCATGAGAATAGTAACTCCTTTTATTCACAACTTGTTTTCTATTCCCTTTTTCATATTTATCTTTATGAGGATAATGACCGACTCTACTACAAGCAAACAATTTGAAGGGTAGCTTACCTCTAAACCTTCCACAACCCTGTTGAAGCTTCTTGACAAAATTTACCTCATCTTCTTCTTCTGAAATATGTCTTGATTCATTGTGTTCTTCCTTTCCTTTTGCTGAAGCTCTAAATGCAGCTTCTGTCATATCTGATGGTCCTCCTTTTCTCATCTCAAAGGCAGTTAAGATTCTGTGAAGTTGTGTCATAGTGATATTCTTTAGATCCTATTTTTCTTCTATGGCAGACACTTTTGATTCAAATTTAGTAGACAAGGATCTCAAAACTTTCTCAACTAAGGTCGCTTCCTTTATTTCTTGACCCAGATTCTTCATACAATTAAAAACCTCATCTATACATAATAAGTAACTAGCTATACTTTCATCACTATGCATCTTAAGAGTTTCATACTGAATTATGAGAATTTGAGGCTTAGCATGTTTTACTTGAGAGTCTCCTTCATAGCTCAGAATGATTATGTCCCATATTTTTTTGGCTAATTTGAGTTGCATGAATTTGAAAAACTTTGATTGTGACAGAATTCCCAATAAAGTATTGACATCTTTGGCATTGGTTTCATATTGCCTTTTACCTGTCGCATTTGTAGGAATTGTTGTTGGAAATGTATATCCTCCTTCCATAATTTCCCAGACATCCATTCTAAGTGATTATAGATGGGCTGTGGTTCTTATTTTCCAATAAACAAAGTTGCTCCCATCGAAAAGTGGTTGTCTAATGGATCCCATGCTTTCTTAATTATTCATCTTGATGGATCTCCCTTTAAGTGGTCAAGCTTCTTCTGAAGGACTTGCTCTGATACCAATTGTTGGAAATAATACTGAGAAGGGGGTGAATTAGTATTATCATATCAATAATTTTATTTCCCAAATATATTTATATACGCTACTTCAATGAAGTGAACTAGCGTGTACATGCGACTGTACTTAGAGAAACCAACGTATATATAGAGAACTTGTGATTTAGACAATTTATCATGTGGTGAGCTTAAACCAGTATATCAGAGATTTATTAGACAGTGCAGTAAAAGAAAAATAAAGCATCACACATAAGCAACACACATGAACACCAATATTTAAGGTGGAAACCCAATGTGAGTAAAAACCACCTGCTGTTGTCGTCTTTGTCTTCTTTTAATAATAGGAAAATCTATTTACAATCTTGTACTGGTGCAGACTCCTACGAGTACGCAGATTTCTACCTGCAGAAGGTTACAACCTTCTCTCATTCTCCAGCTTCTACTTGAAGGGAGCTACAACCCCCTAGCTCTTGTACTAGCCAATATGTTTACTAGTATGTAAGTGCCAGCCTACAGAAAACTCCACTCTTCCACCAAGGACCACGTTTCATGAATTTTTAGACTAGATACTCCTGGATCACAACACCACAATCTGAAGGCCACGTTTCATCAAATTTTCACACTAGACCCATCAAAGATTTTAAACTTGGATTGCATCAACCAATATTCTCTTAATATTAACAATCAAATCACTGACACGAGAACACTGTATTGAACCCAAAACCTTGCATCATCATTCAGAACCAGCTGTAACCTCAAAAATCATGCATTAGAATGTATACGCTACTTCCATTAATTGAACCTGTGTATACCTTCAAAAACTACTACAATCATGAACATTTGAATCAAGTATGTACCAACTATCAATATACTAAATATCTATTGTCAACTTTCATAGCTTTACACAGGTAGGGACAGAGATCACTTCTTCTCACTTATACAATCAATCAATCAAATGCCATTCTCCTTATGTATTCAGTCTTCAGAAGACTTCATTGATAGAAAACAACAAAATAACAACATTTGATCAGATAGTTTAGTCAGATCTGAAAAAGAAGCTTTTCTTTTGTATATGCTACTTGAAAGAACCAAACCTGCATGTATATGCTTTTTGGCTGAGACGAACCTGTGTACAGATCTGTAAATATTGACTTAGAACCTTGCTGCAATTCCAGACTTTAGAAAAACCCAGATCTTGATGGATAACGAGTAAAACAGGTGCAAAACATCAGATCTAGTTTCAACCAATATTAGATCATTCAAGAATAATTTATTTCATGTCTCATGATCCTGAACCAACATTGAACTCAAGGTGCACATAACTATTTTAGATCCAGTCCCAAACACAACCCTGCAACATAAAAATATACTTTAGATAGAAGTATTCCTTAAAATCTTATTACTTGCACACTTGGCCTAATGATATTCTCCTCCTTATATACCCTTAGGTCTTTCTCAATACCTTGGACCAAAACCACTTGGGATCAATATCTTGGACCAAATACCTAGGGTCAATACCTTGGACCAAATACCTCAAACCAAATACCTTGGATCAAAATACCTTGGACCAAAAACTTAGTTTTCAAACATGTACATTCTTTTCCTCTTGTGAAAGTGTGTATACGCTTCTTTTCTTCTGTTAACTCGCGTGTATACTCTTTTTGGAGAAAGTGAACCGGCGTATACCTCTCTTTCTTCATTCTTTGGAGTCTGGTCTGTAATCCTTTATTGTTGACCTGTTGCACCGTGAACTGTCATCTGAGTGAGTTGTCATCAAGGACAACACTTGTATCATAATGCCAACAATATTCATAATTCATGCATGAATAATGTGCCGGCCATGAAGGCTTCTGTTATTAAGTAAAATTTCAAGACACGTGTATACAATGAACATCGCTAGCTCCAATAATGGAGCATTGGAGCCACTCCTTGCTCCTCAAATAATGGCTTGCGGGAGGATCCAAGGTGAAAAAATCATTTTCTCTTACAATGAGGGTGTATATATAACAATGAAGAAGTGATGCTTCACCTTCCTTATGACTCTTTATCCACCCTCATGATTTTTTGACTTCTTATGACTTTTCAATTTTACATGCCTCTTCATATTCCATACATGTCTTTTGGAATTCCACTTTAGAAAACATTTTCGAAACATAATTTACAACATTAACCATAATGGTGTGCCATTTGACAACTCACGACATGACATCGATGACATAGACTACTTGATAATGTGGTAGTGTCAACTCATTATTACTACTGTGTGTTGTAGGTCTTCTTGAGAATGCTTTTCTTTTCACCTCTGCATGGCTTGGTGATAAGGGATCTTCAATGATCTCGAGTCTTTAATGGTGATCATAAACTAGTGTCCCTTTTCTTTCTCTTGATTGACGAACTTATGTACTCGGCTAAAATAATGTCTTTCAACATGATGTGATCTTTCATCTCCTTCTTCATCATTTCATCGTGGCATAATAATTTACATGTTTCTACAATTCACTCATGACAAGATGACATTAGTTTGAAAACCCCCTAGTCTAAGATTTTGCATATTGATCCATTGGCTAAACTAGAACCAGATGGAAGGATGGGAAAAAGGCTTAGTGATTGTATAGTTGCACAATTTAGAAAGGAAAGGGGATCCTTGAGCCCTTAGACTGCACAGTACATATTTCAGGCTAGGCTAAGGGAGAAAATTGCACAATTCTAGATATCAGTGAGACAGGCTGAGGGGATGAGAATTGGGTGAGCACATTCCGTAGTTCTAGGAGACAAGGGAGATAGGACCATTACACAGTTGCACAATTCAGGAGCTCAAGGATGATCTTGAGGGTAGAGACTGTGCAATTCATAGTTAAGGCCATGATGGGAGGAGGAATTGCACAATTCTGGGAGTCAAGGTCGGGGCTTGAGCACAAAAACTTCATAGTGCAACAATCCTAGGAGGTAGGAACTATGCATTTTGTAATTCCAAGAGGTAAGGTCACAACTAGATGACTAAGACTACACAGTGCTCTATTTAGGGAGGCCAGGTGAAACTAAGTTTCTTGGTTGGGAAGATTTTCAGAAAAATGACTAAGTGTGGGATTAATGAGACTGATGTGAACAGTGATAAGACTTCGACCATGATCAAGCACTTAAAATACTTGAATACACACCAACATAGATCATCTGAGACACATGATAATGCATTTCCCTCTGTGCAACAACTTTACAACAACTTATGGCAATTGCAACACTAAAGATACACTTTCCAATGACCGTGACGACACTTGTGTGACAGTTTATGTAAATTAAGTATATGATTATAATTACATTCTAGGTGTCTAATAGATTTAATAAACATGGAACCTAATGGGTTTATTTAGTGAAGGTTGATACTTCAAACCATATTTAACCAGGACTTTCAATAGATGTACAAAAATGTAGTGGTAAAATTAAAGAGGGGAGTAGAATTTAGGCATGTGTGCAATCCATGTAGTGTTCAAACGAAACCAGAGACAATTGTTTTCCATATTGCACTCAACAATTGAATGAGTCAAAAAGGTAAAGTAAATAAATTGGAGCCATGTGTGATGTAATAGTTTGGCTTACTAGGATACACCAAATTCTTAGTTTGGAGACTATTTTCAATGATTTCGTAGCTTGCTACATAGTAATAAAAGACTTCATTTTGATGTTGGAAGTATTAATGAATTAAAGTTTCTTTGAGGGAAAATTCCTTTTGTACTAGTGTGTTTTGGTTGTCTTTTATTTTTTTATTTTATTTTACAATATTCAAACTTTATTGTCAAAATTTTTTGATAATAAAAATAGTTAGCCCACAAACCTTTGAATTGACAATGAATGGATAAACTATTAAAGAACATCTTGCAAAAAAGTTGTTAATTGAAATCCCCATAGGTTAGCCAAAAGTAAGCAAAAAAAAGTTATAAATTGGAGAAATATCAAATTTAAATTCTTTGAGAAAAAATAAAATTTTCAATAAAATTTAATAAATAAAACATATTTTTATGAACCTTTTAAAGATATAACTTTATAAATAAATGAAGGTATTCTAAGACTAAAAACAAGGTAACTTTTAGTGATACAACCCCCTAAATATTAGGAGTGTTCTACTATAATACTTTTAAGATATAAGTTAATATTTGATAAAATATACAAAGGAGGACATTAAGGAACATGGTTGGAAATATGGTCCACTGTATTCTAAGAATAAAAACAAGGTAACTTTTAGTGATACAACCCCCAAATATTAGGGGTGTTCCATTATAATATTTTTAAGATATAAGTTAATGTTCGATAAACGATACAAAGGAGGACATTGGGTAACACGATTGGAAATATGGTCCACAGTGATTAATTATTAAAATTTATGAAGCATGAGGTGTAAATTATTTGGTTTGAATGGGGTTTGTTCAAAGCTCATGGGAGAGGTTAAGGATGGAAGCCAAATTTGGAGGAATTATGTGATAGTCAGGGGATCATTCTTCCATCCTATGTCTAGATTCAACCTTATTTAAACACATTATTATGATTATGGTAAAAATACACAAATAAATATATATATATTATATATTTAATAGTATTTATTATATACCAATAGCAGAAGGAAAACCTTTACTCTTTTTTTTTTTACCCATTCCTGCCTGGGTGGCAACGTTGGGGGCAATGGAGATGGGATTTATCAACTTGTCGACTGGAGATTCTAGCTCTGTTTCACTCACTGTTGGACCCGAAAGATACTCCATCACGAGCTTTTACTCACGATGTGAGTCTTTCCAGATACAGTGTTTCAAACGAAGAAGCCCAAAAAGCATTAGCTCTCCTGAAAGGAGTGATCCAGCCGCACCTTCAGTACGCTACCTTGTTACGACTTCACTCCAGTCACTAGCCCAAAATCAACTACATATATTTTATTATAGTCCTTGCCTTAGAACTTAGGAATTACTATGTTTTTATTTTTATTTTTTCCTTTTCTTTCATAGACATCAACCCATTTTGAGAACTTGTCTAGAACTAATGTAGAGGAGACAATGACAACAATTTAAATAATTTTTTTAAGTGTTAAAAAATATAATATTAATCATTTTCAAGTTATATTTTAATGAGTTGTCTTTAGTGAGACTTTTTGGAAGCTTTTCTAATGGGTTTTTCTGGTCTAATTTCTCTAAATTTTGCTCGGAATTTATTGAAATCACAAGTTTGATGGGTAACCTTGCACAATCAAAGTTCCCTGGGGTTTTTTAGGGTGTTGAATCCATATATATAGTAAACAAACCAATTTAAATAACACAAATCAAGATTTCACCTCAACTTTTTCCATCGGTTTCCGACATCGGAGAGTCCAAGAAGTTGCACTAACAGCAACTCCAAACTTTAATTCATTAAAAATAACTAAAATATTCAATTAGTTTTAGGAATAATATTAATTAAAAGGTATTGACAAGAATATATTTTTTATAATTGTTTATAATTAATCTTATTTATTTATTTATATTTTAAGTAGAAGCTCTGGGCAGAGTGAGGTTGTTGGTTCTAGGCTACCCAATACCTATATGCAAGAGTTCACAAAGCTCAAAGCCAATTCATAACTCATCACATCATAAATATTTGAATCATCAAATTATTGTTATTTATAAAATTAATTAAATTATAAGTATTTAAAAAATTGTATTATTAACTTTAATCCAAAAAAACCTTTTATTGTACAAGAGGGTTTGACAACTTGCACTTAATTTCATTAGTAATGTTGACCTGGGTAACTATGCAATGATGTCGATCAAAATTTATGAGAATGATTTGGTGGTGTGTTTTCAAAGATAATGCGCTCGATCATTATGATTTGGTTGTGAAATTTAGTTTTGAAAGATTTGTAATAAGGAATCTCAATGTATGTACCTCCAATAATCATATTAATAATTCAAACTTGGACTCGGAAGCTAGAGGGTTGATATTTATATTTCCAACTTGCGAACAACGCATGCTTTGAGATTTTAGCCAAGGTTGGTAACCACATGAATGACTATGCTTAATTAGTTCTTCGTGGTTTTCTGTAAATAATATAATATGATATTGTTTTAAATGATCTTATCATTTAATTATTGGTTTAGTAGTACCACCAGACATTATAATAAGATATTATAATGTGGCCGTCTGCAAAGAAGCCAAGGTCATCCTATTGTCAAGGTCACTTGTCTAATAATTAATCAATACGGACGTAATAGTTTAACAACCTTAGCAGTACACGCATGAATTGATTGATAACTTACTCTATGTAAAAGTATGACCAAATCGAAACGATTAATAATTAGTTGAGCAACATGCCGTTGAATATAGTTCTTTCTGGAGTATTGAATTTATTACTTTCAAATCTGAACTCTGAATTTTTATGCAACGATATTGTTTAACTGGTTGACATTTTTGCTTGTGATATTGTTTAATTTTTCGGTTTGTGAAATTGTTTAATTTTTTATGTTTTGGTTTGTTTTAATGAAAATTTAGTTTTTTCAAGTATATTTAAAAATTTGGATTATATAAAATATTCAAAATTACAAAAAATTATTATCAAATTTAAACAAAATTAACAAAATATTATTACACAAAACATAAAACCATGCTAATCCATATAAAACACTTAAACTCAAATTAAAACTCGTATTCTTTTATCCTCTTTTACAAAAAAAAAATAACAATATTCTTTTAAGAATATTATTAAATAATTTTTAAAAACAAACCCTTATATTGGCCCGTAATTTATGATTTGAAGATTTTATTTCCAAGTAATCTCATTTTTATAGCAAAGTTGTTAGTCATTTTTTAAATGTAAGTATTTATTACTTTATGGCTTAAAAATGGGTTAGATTATGTTGGGGGCATAACAGTGTTACAAGGGTTAGGATTATTGATAGTTTTCAATTTTATAAATAAAGTAATATTAAATTTTTAGGAAGGAAAATTAAGATTAAGTGTAGATAGAATTGTAAGCAATTGTAGATAGAACAAGACCAAATGCATAATAGAAAATAATGAAGAACAATAGAGACAGAGATTTGGTCAAAGATGAGGGAAAAACCTCATATGGGGAAACCCTTTCCAAATTCTTCCTTATTTATATTTTCATCAAATATTCATTAGAGGGATATATAGTCTAAGTACATCAACAACAAGTCAAAGGTAAAATCCTTGAACAACAAAATTAGCCAACCATTATCTAGTCAAATATGAGCAAGAAAGTCAAATCTAGTCAAACACCAATTCTACAATATTTTGTCAAATTCAACAATAATCAATGCTACCCTAACTAGTCAATAGTCAACAGTCAAAGTGATCTAAAAGATTTGGTCAACCTGTCAAAGAATGCAACCTTCCTTGATTGGTCAAAATCAGTCAAAATAGTACCAAAAATTTCTCCACAAAATTTGGTCAAAGTCAAAGTTTGACCTAGAGAAACCCTTGTTCAGAAACTATATTCAACGTTGGTCAAAGTGCACATAAAGGTTTGCTCAATTTCCTAGTCAACTCAACCTTCCAAATAGATAAAAAAATCAGTCAAAACCATCCAATTTAGCGCTGCTCAAACAATCCCAAAAATAAAAGTCAACTCTAGCTATCCGATTCTCACTCTCTCCTTCGCAAATGTGAAATCAACCCTGCAATTTCATATTTGTACGATGCAATTCGATGAAGAGTAGATGTGATATGATGCCTCCAAATGATGTGGCATTAGATGTATTTAGATGTTGTTGTCGAGGATGAATTTCCTCTTCTAGGTCGACTTGTACCTTTTGTGTAGCCATGGTTCCACATTAAAAAATATATTTTTCCATGTACCAATTAAATTCTTCCATGGGATAATAGGGGCTCCTTTGGGTGAGAAGGGCCTAAAGGAGGGAATTTCTCCCTAAGCTACCAAATTTTGACAGTCCCTCCCAGCTAGGGAGGAATTTCTAACTAAATCATAAGTCTCACCTCGAATGTATTGTCATCATCATTGTTATATCATATCATATCTCATCTCTACTCCTCTCTACTTATCTCTGCTCATTTGCTCAACACTCTTGTTCTAAAGAATAAGAATCATCGTAAGGGAGATCAATTTTCCATAAATGACAAATATCTGCCCACCCCATGTCTAACTGGTTTATCATAAAACTCCATCCAGATAGTAGCGAAGATTAATTTACCACAAGGGTAAAGATGTACTAACCTTATCTTACCCTACTTGATCTTGAACAAGTGGTAGAAAAACAGGCATCTTGGACTTAGGGAGATCAATTTACCAAACACCTCCACCATAGGTAAATATTTGTCGACCTAAGTGTCTCCTCACTCATTGCCTAAATGAGTGGAAATCTCAACAAGTCTAGCATGTGGGTAGGATGCATATTAGGGTATACTCAGACAAGTCCTAGATGTGATAGTGGAGATCAAATTATCAAAAAGACAAGGATTTTCTAACCCTATAGCGCAGAGTTCCCTCAACCTCAGGAGCTCTTTGGCTCCATTCCCTCCCTGGGAGCTCTGAGAGGAGAGAAGAGCACAACTTAGTGTTCATGATCATTCGTGACCTAGGAGGGTCACATCTACCAGTCCAAGTTTCTCTTTGAAAACCAATAACTTCCCTTTCGAAAAACGCTTGGTGAGAATGTTCGTTATCTGCTTGTTGTAGTTGCTACAACTACCCTCGAAAATTTTCCCATGCTTTAATTTTGGAGCCTTCCTTCTATCCACAAGATCTTATCTTCTACTGTCATCAAGTATTCATGGTATTTCAAAGACTTATATTTTATGCGTGCTTATGCTAGCTTGTTGTGATCTCGATCTAAATATTCTAAGTCACAAGGAACCTTCTGACTTGACCTTACAACACTATTAGGTTTGCCTCCAAAAATTGCGCAATCTTGGAAGATAGGCAAATCTTGCATCTAAAAACTGTGCAATGTTTCTTGGAAAGCTAGTATTGAGCTTAAGAAATGCAAAAAAATTTATTGCAGCCTAGCCTTGAGGATGAAAATTGCACAAACCATCCCTTGAGATCAGAAATTGTGCAATGCACTAAGTCAAGAATTTTCCCAATCATTGGAAACTATGAAATCCTTCTTGGAAATGTGCATGCAAAGTTTCCCAAAAAAGAAAAAAAGTGAAGAAGAAAAAATGCAAAAAACATCCCTAGAAAATAGGGATTCACTCATTAGTTTCACGAAGGTGGAACACTTACTATTTTTGGAACTTTCCACCAAGTGTCACCTTTTCCTTGATTTTAGGCATGCACGTCATAAACCTCAAATAGTATTGATCTATTTAATTGACACCCCTAGAACTCATTTTTTTATTTGATCTTGGATCTCTAGCATTCCTAAGGAGATAAAGGAGCCTTTAGTGGAGTTTGTGGTGCTTTTCTGGTTGAGTTTTTCTTTTGTCATCTTTTGTCATTTTTTTTGTCACTTTTTGTCATTTGGCTTCTATGAGTGTTGTTTTTCTTGTTTCTTTTCATGGTTTTTGATGTTTTATTGTATCTTATCTTTTTCAAGTGTTGATTCAATCTGTCATCCATTTTTCAAAAGTGTCGCATTAGCTTTCTTATTTTTTCTCTTTAGTGGTCATCGTTGTAGTGACTCTTCTTGCATGTTTATTTTTCCTTTTGCATGCTCATCTTCCACACTTGTTTTGCACTGATCTATCCATACTTAGTTATATATACACTTTAACATGCACCATCACTCAAATATTCTTGTTTCCCACACTCTCACCGGGCATATATGCTCATGCCTTGACCAATTTTCATGTTATCTAGCTATGCATTGTGAAATTTTGGAGTTAAATATGCAAGCTTGGCCTTTGAGATTGTTCAATGCTCAGTGCTTGTTGACCCAACTATTCATTGTGCTTTTCCAAGGCTTAGGCCTACCACCTTAGACACTGAGACTGCACAATGTGCAGTCTCTCCCACATCCTGCCCAGGATCGATTGTACATTGCACAGTCTCTAGCATAAAGTTGCATCAATGGCTACTGACATTGCACAATGTGTAGTTCCCGTAGCTAGTCTCCCTCCTTTCACTTCTAGAATTGTGCAACTTTCCCAGTCAATGCATGTGGTTGTGCATGATCTTACTTTGTAGGTTGATTTGTTGAAGTTAATTTATTGCCTGCCATGAGTTCTTTTTCCTCCCATAGGTATTGTAGGTGTTGAGCATTTCTCTTCATTAGCCACTATTATCATGGAACCCAAGAGAACTTCTTTAAAGGATAACACAGAGAGAAGCATCAGGGAGGTAATTGAGAGTACACTAGTTTACTTGCATGTGTACTCATTTGTTTGTAGAAAAGGAATCATATCTCATATGGAAGAAGGTGAATGAAATATTCTCAGTAAGAACCTTCAAAGAATATTGGCAGGACCAATACGTGTACTTTAATGTCTAGAAGTCAGGGTTACACAGGGTTGCATGTATGTACCCAACATTTCCATGTGTAGATGTTATCAGTTGGATACGGTCTCACACAGATCCAAAGACTATGACTCTTAGCAGCACCAATGGATGAAGACTTGCTTATTTTCTGGCAGCAGAATATCATGTTATGTACCACATGCCTGAGCAAGAATCTCTCATGTATTAATACTTATATGTGAAGACAAGCCACTTGAGAACCAAGGAGATTGTTAAAGGCTAGGTGAAATATCCATCAAAATTTCATCAGATACCCACCAACACATACAAGAGAAAATCCCTCGGGAGGGTCTATCAGCTTTTAATCATCCTATTTTGTAGAATATATGGTCAGTAGAGCACCAAGACCTTTCCTTAAGGGTGGTCTTTCTTGTTAGATCAGGTTGTGAACGAAGGTAAACCATTCAACTGGTCAGATTTGTTGGCTCAACAAGTGCATATCCATGTGTTTAATGCCCATAGTCATCCCAAGGGCATGATAGCTAGATTTTATGTTTGCATATCTATTGGATGCAATTGGTGCACACAATGCATTTCCTGGCATGAATTGGACTTTGACACCACGGAAGCCTACCATGTATGTTTATTGCAAGTCGCTTTCAGAGGGTAGCCACAAAGGAGTAATGGAGAAGCTAACTGATCACTTCCTCATTCTTCTATACAATGTGATCTTTGAGGAAGATCCACCTTGCATGTCACATGGGGCAACGGAACTAGTATCATAGCTAGAATATTGGTTTGACTCATCAGATGGCCTCTTCCTTAGAGAATTTGGTAGACAAAAGTCACCGCAAATTTTACCAAGGTATGCGACCAACAAGTTAGTCATGCAAGAGGTTTCATATCATCTCTCTACATGGTTGTTAATGTCTTTGCACAAGAAGAAGAAATCACCTTGTCTAGCTCTTCCTATGCAGATCAGATTCTACGAAATTAAGAACTTGGAAGTTAGGGATACCAAAGATAAGGTGATAAAGAAATTGGTATTCGATACTCAAGATTTCAATCTGTAGGATCCAAGGATTATTTTTAAAGACCATTGTGCGAGAATCCATTTTCAGTGCCTAAGTGATACATTTAACTAACTGGAGGAGGATTGATGGAGGAATTGTTACAGTGCCTCCAAGTCCCGCAAAATGATTAGTTTCACAGGAACTTCACCGGTTTCTCCGTAGCATGTAGACACTCCAGAGGAAACACCTACAGAAGTGTGCAACCTAGTGCATGATAAGGGAAAGAGGAAAGTTGTCAACAATCTAGGGGGAGAATGAAGTTGCAAGATGAAAGCAGATCCAACCATCATGAAAGCAAGTTTAATAGCAGAGGCAAGGGGGAAACAAAGGATGTAGGAAGTAGAGTGAAAGAAGAGGGAAGAATAGGTGTAGAAGATGAAAGAAGAAGAAGATAAGAAGAATAAATAAGAATAACAAAGTTGAAGAGCAGATGAAATAACAAAAGAAATAATGCAAAGAAAATCTGAAGAACTAGAAAAAACTCAACAATCAGAGGAGGAGAGAAAACAAATTCAGGACAAAGAGCTCGCTCATGAGATAAAGGAGTTGACTGAAATTCAATACATGGAGGAATAAGAGTTGTAGAGCCAGGATGTTAACCTAATGCCCAGTGCACAGTAGGTCACCACTTAGTCTCCCCATCCTCCAGCCGAGTAAGCTCCAAGAGAGGAAGAAGATAATGTTCCTCTTAAATGTGGTTCGGTGATGGATACATACAATTTGACCTATGATGAGCTTCAAAAAAATATTTTACAAGTGAGGAAGAAACATTTTCCAGACAACCTCACATCTCTTGCATTCATCAATGAAAGGGTGATCGTGACTGATACCAAAAGAAATCTAGGTGCAGTTGCTGCAACCAACTTGTTCTTCGCAGGTTCTTCAGAGTGAAATATAGATTATTTGTTAGCTGAGAATAAGAAATTGGTAAAGAAATTTCAGGCTGTTAGGAAAGAGGTTGAACAAATTTTATCAAAGGCACAGAACGAAGCTTCCGCACAGGTCCATCTAGAAAAACTGAAGGTAACAATACTAGGTGAAGTATCACCACTAGGAGAAACCATGCAAAGTCTTTAAAAGGTGCTTGTTACCGTGCATAAGGAAGTTGTCCACTTGCATGTCTTGTAGCAATAGTATAAATATTTTGTCAAAACTCCCAGGAATGTACAATCTTGCATCGTTGACATGCATAAATGGTCAATGCAACACAAAAGGGCACTGCTTGACTTGGGAAATAAAACAAAGCAACACGAAGAGCTAGAGGAAGCAAGAGTTTGGACATTGATCCAGAACAATAAAAAACATGCCTCATTCGTTGGTAACATTCAGGCCTCATATGCATAGTTATACAATAGCTTGGCCTCCTTAGTGAAGTCCCATAAGATCTCATCAGTTGGTTCGCTCACAGAAATCAAGCATAGGAACCAGGTTAGGCATGAGATAAATGAATACTTGGAATAATGGAGACAGGTAACCATCGGGGAGGATCTTGAAGTAAAGAGACAGAGTATGCATAAGTACATAGGTAGCCATGTCCAAATCAACACAATGTTGCTCCTTCTCAAGAAGGAAACACAAATTGGCTCCAAGCAGTGTACAAAGATGCCATGTAGGCTATAGTTTGCTTCCATCCAGACACCATACCATAGTTTTGGGATATCATCACACAATACTAGTCTTCACACCACTACGTCACTGAGAAACAGCAAGTGGAAGTTGTTCAATTGTAGTTTCCCCAAACTCAAGCATGAAATTTTTTGTCTTATTAGGTTGTTTAGTTGGCTCTATCCAATTTTGTTTTATATAGGTATGAGTGTAAATTACAATGTTATTTTGTAATTAATTTGTAAGTCAAATTCCTAGTGTTAATATTGGAATGTGAATAGTCACAGTATAATGTAATGACTCATTTTGTAAAGAAGTTAAAGAGTCATGAGGGAATTCCAAGTCACAAAGGGGAATTGAAGATTCACCCCGTCTTGTTATGAATATACCCTCATAAGTCATGTGAAGGGCTTCTGGCTAGTATTAGGCTTAGAATTAGGAGCTTGTGAGTTTGTGAGAGCCTTGGCTTCTTCGTAGCATAGAGGGAGTATCTTTCTTTGGAGGAGTAGGTGTTTAATTCATGTTCCATTATTGGGGCTAGTACTCTAACAATGGTATATGTATGAATGGAACTTTCACTTAATAAAATCTTAGAGCTGACACATTTTCATGCATATGCTGTGAATATAGTAGGACTATTCTTGTTATGTTTGAAATGTATGTTATTTAACTTACACTTATGCTTATTAACTATTTCATTTTCATTCATACAAATCTTGTTGAATGCGTGTTGTTGTCTAATTCCATCACTGTCAACTTTTGAACTATTTCACATATTAGCTTGTGATGTCTTTATGCCTATGTGTTCCTTCCAAGCTATGTACTATTATAGGCTTCTAAGGGACTCACTCTTTTTCCCTTCATGTGTTATAACCTCTATGCATTCCACTTTAATTTACATAGAGTCACACACTTTCTCCCACCAAAGTCATTATACATCACTCTGCATTATTGCATCCAAGGAATATCACTAAAACCCACTGCATCGACAACCAGGCTCTATTCCAGATGGGACTCCTACACCAAATGGTGTGAGGTCTAATTGGGACTTCATATCAGGGAGATCCCATGAATTTTAGCGGGTCCAACACCATCAACATTTCTAGCACTAGAAGGAGGTTCAAATGACAAGCTATACCCGTGAAGTCTGTTTTGAACTTTCCATATCATCTAATGGCTTCTTCCCAGATCTTAACCATGGAATTTTTTTCTAGAACCACAAATATGAAAGTGCCTTCATGAATAATTAATGACTTGTCAAATCTTAAATTTGATGGTGAGGGTGGAACAAGCATTCTCGAGCACACCTCTCATTTTTTCAAATTTTACACGAAACATAATATCCTCTATGAGGATGTTTCTTGCAGGTTGCTCATTCTCACATTTGAAGCGCGCATCAATGAATGGTGTTACACATTTCCAGCCACTTCCATGCACTCTTTAGAACATCTTTTCAAGGAGATTTACCACTCCTTTGACATGTATGATTACAAATATATTTTCAATAAAATCATGCCATTGGAAAAAGAACTTGATGAATCTCTCAATGATTTTCACGATCGTTTCATTCATTTTTTGTTTTGAATTTTCTGAAGATGATATTGATTGGCTTTTAATGAAATAAAAGTTTGAATTTATTATTCACCTTTCGATGAATCCACACGAATATGAATCTTTCAAAAATTTCCAACCTACACTAGTATTAGAGCTTCTAAATCTGCAATGAACGAAGTTGCTGTTCCGAGTGACTCTTCACCTTCCTCTCATCTAATAGCTCTATTTCCATAGGTTGAGGTGGGAGGACTCGAAAATTATTCTGTTTATTTATCACCGGCTTCTCCCACCCCATATAGTCATAATTTCAGTGCAGGTTTTGACTTCAAATGTAATTTTTGCGATGATTTTCTATCTCCTTGTCCTCCATCCATTGATTCTTCTAGTCATCCTGATTGTGAGTTGTTTGGTTCACATATTTCAACTATTTCTGTTGATGTTCATGATGATCAATTTAGGATGGATTTAGTGTTGAGCAGCAAAACTGTGATTTCATTTACAATGACTATATGTGGGAGTCTATCTCTAAATAAGAATTTGCGATGAAGATTGATCTTTCTCGTTCTACACCTCTCCCTCATTACCTGAAATATTCCACGATTTCTTCATTCCTATTGAATCTTTCAAAGAATCCATTTATAATGATGTTATTTCTGATCATACTCAGAACTCATGGGATGTTAGTTTTATAACCGAATACAGAGAGGAAAATTATTCTCTTCTTTTTCTCTCCAATCCATCGTTTGATTATCATGAAGAATTAGAGGGTGAAATTTCTTGTTTTCAATCTTCCCCTCTTTATGATTCATCAAATCATGAGGATGCATCTATTTTTTATCTTTAACTTTTCTATCATGGTTGTCGTGATTTTTTCACCCATTCATCTGGTCATGACTTTGATTTTTCCACTATTGATTTTTCTAAGCCATCGGTTTTGGATGATCTATCTTCTGATGATTTGGAATTTACGCAAGCTATCGAGGCACTTTAGCCCAAGATGATGGTTATGTCAAGTTATCGCTTGAGGACAGTTGCAATTCTGATAAGAACATTGATGTACCTTTCAAGTCTCCTCACCACTCCTCTGTACGAATTGAAAATATGACTGTATCATAGTTTTCACATCCCCAATCTATTTTTCATGTTCCCATCGCTCAATCTTTGGAGGAATCATACCTAGTGAGATCTATTGCGAAAAGTAAGTTTTATTCTTTCTTTATGCTCGCCCAGATTTGAACTTTTAAAGTTTTTTCTTACATGTCATGTTGTTGCAGTGTGTCTGAACATCATAATGCTTCTACAGAGTGTTTTGCATGCGCTTTTTTCTTATATTTTCTGCTTGCATTTTCAAACTTCAAATGTTAGGGTATGTATTATATTATCTTTCTTGTTTGATGCCATTTTTGAATATCTTTCTTCATATGATTTCCCTCGCATATATAGGCTAGCTGATGCATCGGTGGTTACACTGGAAATTTCATTTTACATATGTCTAGTCTATTCTTGGTTAGTTTAGGAGTAGGAGTAGTTTGTTTGTTTTCATTACTATGTTTTGCTTTGATTTACTTTTTGTCTTTTCTTTCTTTTCATTTCTTTCAGTTATAGGAAATCTTCCACATGAGACCATGTTTGGTTTATGAAGAAAGCATAGTGAAGCTCACAAGGAAGTTGTGCTATTTGTTTATTCCCTCTCTTTGCATGAATCTTGCATTTTTAGTCAATTATAATATGATGGAAAATATTTTCTTTATCAAAGAAAACCATAATGGAATCACGATGCTTGAACCTATAACTAGTACCACCTACTCTAATCACTCTTTTATAATTTTTGGTTATTCCTTGTCAGCTAAATTGAGTAGAGTAAGGAGGGGAGGAAAACATTAACAAATGTGTTAGAGGTATATATAAATATCCTTCTTTGAAGGTACAACCTCTTCTACTCTCAATAAGTCGGGATCCCTCTTCCGCCTCACTAAATCAATAAGTGCCTATGCACAATTCTTTGAAAAAAATGAAAAAAATTAAAAATAAAATAAAGGTGAAAGAAGAAAAAGGCTTCCTGTGTAGAGAGGTGAAGCAAGAAACTCCACTGGGGTACTGTCTAGGCTCGGTAGTAGCGGAGCAATGTTTGTGTCCCTTAAGTGACTCTCTTGGGGTATTTTCTAGGCCCGCTGGCAGCAGAGCAATGCCAAAGATGAAAACTAAGACTCTGAAAATTATTTTCACTTATGTATCTATATAGTCCCCATCCCCAATCGAAAAAAATTAGTTTGACTTGGCTTGGTTAAGTATGCCACCAATGTAGAGAATGGTAGGGGCTATATCTTTAATGTAAACTAAGTGAAGAAGTTATCATGATCAATGAGCTAAACAATACCTCCTAAAGAGTCAGACCTATTTTTTATGAGACAAGACTCATACAGAGAGCTTGAATTATATTAGTGTGTTGCCAAGTGTTGTGGCTTCTACAACCACCCTCCAAATTTTTTCCCATGCTTTGATTTTGGAGCCTTCCTTCTATCCATAGAAAATTATCTTCTACTAAATTCAAGTATTCGTGGTATGTGAAAGAATTATCTTTTATGCATACTTGTGTTAGCTTGTTTTGATCCTAATCTAACTCTTCTAATTCACAAGAAGCCTTCTGACTTGACCTTGCAACATTGATGGGATTGCGTCAAGAAATTGTGCAATCTTGGAAGACAATCTAACCATGGCTCCAAAAACTAGCAATATTTCTTGGTAGGCCAGCCTTGAGCTCGAGAAATACACAATTTTGGATTGCAACCAAGCCTTGATGATGGAAATTGCGTGAACCATCCCTTGAGCTCAAAATTTACGCAATGCACTAAGTCAAGAAGTTATCCAATCATCGAGAATTGTGCAATCCTTCTTGGCGGTGTGCATGCAATGTTTCCTGAAAAAGAAAAAATTCAAAAAAGAAAAAAACATCCATAGAAAATAGGGATTCACTAATTAGTTTCCTGAAGATGAGACACTTACTATTTTTGGAACATTTCACCGAGTGTCGCTTTTTCCTTGATTTTAGGGATATGAATCATAAACCTCAATCAATATAGATATATTTAATTGACACCCCTAAAGCTCATTTTTACATTTGATCTTGGAGCTCTACAATTCAGGAGATCAAGGGACATTCTGTGGAGTTTGCGGTGCTTTTCTGGCTGAGTTTTTCTTTTGTCATCTTTTGTCACTTTTTCTGATGCTTTTTGTTGTTTGGCTTCTGTGAGTACTATTTTTCTTGTTTCTTTTCAAGGTTGCTAGATTTTTAATGTATATTATATTTCTCATGTGTTGATTTGGTCCATAGTTCACCTTTCACAAGTGTCACGTTAGTTTTCTTCATTTTTCTCGTTAGTGGTCGCTGTTGCGATAACTCTTCTTTCATGTTTGTATTTCCTTTTGCATGTTGATATTCCACACTTATTTTTCACTGATCTATCCATACTTATTCATATTTTCACATTAACATGCACCATCACAAAAATATACTTATTTCCCACACTCTCACCATGTATTTGTTCATCCCTTAGTCAATGTTCACCTTGTCTAGGTGGGAATTGCGATAATCTGGAGCTCAAGCTGCAAGTTTGGTTTCTAAGACTACACAATCTTGTAGGTTTTAACCC
>APFE031684380.1:23022-41909 GCA_000404065.3 Pinus taeda
GGGGGTTGTCACCCCCCTTGTTACCCCCCTGCACAATCGGCACAACAAAGGGGGCACTCCACCCCCCCTCTAACACCCCAGTTCACTACATAGGTTATTCGTGGAAAGAATATAACACAACCCAACAAATCTATAGTACAGGCTGACCCAACTACAGATTTCATAGTTCTATGACTTAGGCCTTCCACCTTGGCCACTAAAACTATGTAATGCACAATCTCTCCCACAATTTTTCTAGGCTGGAATGTGCATTGTGTAGTCTCTAGCTTCAATTTGTATAACTGAATACCAAGACTATGCAATGTGTAGTTCCCACAGATAGTCTCCCTCCCTCCCTTCACTTCTAGAATTGCACAATTTTCCAAGTCAATTCATGTGGTTTTGCTTGATCTTTATTTGTAGGTTGATTTGCATAATCTAATTTATTTCCTGCCATGAGTGTTTTTTCTCCCACAAGTATTGAAGGTGTTGATAATTCCTCTTGATTTGTCACTATTATCATGCAACCCAAGAGAACTGCTTCAAATGATACCACAAAGAGCATCACAAGGGACACAGTTGAGAGTACACCAGTTTACTTGATTGTATACTCAGACACTCAACTATTTGTAGAAAAGGAATCAAATCTCACATGGCATAAGGTGAATGAAATCTTCTTAGGAATAACCTTCAAAGAAAATATGGAGGACCGATAGGTGTACATTAATGTCGAGAAGTTGAGGTCGAACAGGGTTGCATGCAGGTAGCCAACATTTTCATGTGTTGAGGTTATCATCTCGATACTGTCTGACACAAATCCAAAGAATATAACTCTTGGGGAGGCTTCCTTCTTTTCTGGTAAAAGACTATCATCTTATGTACTACTTACCTGAGCCAAAATTACTCATGGATTCATACATCTATGCGAAGACCAGCCACTTGAGCACCATCAAGGAGATTATTAAAGGATGGGTGGAAGAGAAATCAAAGTTTCATTAGACACCCACCAACACATACAAGACAAAATCTCTTAGGAGGTTATATCAGTTGGTGATCATCCTGTGTTGCAGAATCTACGGTTAGCAGAGCACCGATACCTTTCTTGAATGGTGGGCTTTCTTATTGGACCAAGTTGTGAATGAAGGTAAACCATTCAACTGGTCATATTTGTTAGCTCAATAGTAGCAGATCCATGTGTCTAATGCTATAGTCCTTCTAAAGGAGGGAAACCTATATTTTATATGTCTGCATATCTACTGTATGCAATCTGCACACACAATGCATTCCCTGGCATGAATTGGACTTGGACACCATAGAAGCCTCCCGTGTATGTTTATTGCAAGAATATTTGGGAGCTTAGCCACAAAGGAATTATGGAGAAGCTATCATATCACTTTCTCATTCCTCTCTACAAGATAATCTTTGAGGAAGAGCCAGATTTCATGTCACATGGGGAAATGGAAGTAGTATCATAGATAGAAGATTGGTTTGCCTCATCGAATGGCACTTTCCTTAGAGTGTTCAACGGACAAAAGTCTCTGCATATTTTACCAAGGTATGCCACCAACAAGTTCATCATGGAAGTGGTTGCATATCATCTCTCCATAGAGTTGTCAACAACTTTACATAGGAAGAAGAAAGCACCTTGGCCAGCTCTTATTATGCCAATCGGATTTTACGAAATTAAGAACTTGAAATTTGTGGATACGAAAGGGAAGGAGATAGAGAAATTTGCATTCGATACTCGAGACTTCAATCCATCTGATACAAGGAAGATTTGTAACCTTGTGGGAGAATCTATTTTCATTGACTTAGTGGGACCTTTTACTAGCCACAGGAGGATGGATGGAGGAATTGTTTTGCAAGATTCAGTTTGGCAAGAATTTCACAGTTTACTCTGTATAAAGAAGGCACTCTAGAGGCAACACTAGAATAAGTACACAACCAAAAGTGTGAGAAGGGAAAGAGGAGATTTGTGCATAGTCTAAGGGGAGAATGAAGCTACAAGATGAAAACATTCCAACCATCAAAAAGTGGCTTTAGTAGTAGAGGCAAGGAGGAAACAGAGGATGTTGGAAGCAAAGCGAAAGAAAGGGAAGAATAGGTGCAGAAGAGGATAAAATAAGAAGAGAAAAAAAAGTAAGAAGAATAAAAAATTGGAAGAGTAGAGGAAGTAACAGAAGAAACAATGTAGAGATAAGATGAAGAGCTTGAACATAACTGACAATCGTAGGAGGAGATAAAATAGATGCAGGGCAAAGAGCTTTATTAGGAGATAGAGGAGTTGATTGAAATAGAAGACATGGAGGAACCAGAGCCACAATACTAGGATGTTGACCTAATTCCTAGTGCATAGGAGGTCACCACTCATTGTCCCCATCATCCAGCAGATCAAGCTCCAAGAGAGGACGAGGATATTGTTCCTCTTGAAAATGGTCTGGCAATGGATATGTATAATCTAACCTATGATGAGCTTCAGAAAAATATTGTACAAGCAAGGAAGAAACAGTTTCGGGATGACCTCGAATCTCCTGCATTCATTAAAGAAAGGGTGATCATGACCGACACAAGAATAAATATAGGTGTCATTGTCGTAGCCAACTTTTCATTCATAGGTGCTTCAAAGTCAAATAAAGATTATTTGTTGGCCGAGAACAAGAAATTGGAAAAGAACTTGCAAGTTGTTATGCAAGAGGTTGAACAAATTTGAACAGAGGCACGAAACGTAGCTTCCAGATAGGTCCATATGGAAGAAGTAAAGGTAGCGATACTTGGTGAAGTATTGACACTGTGAGAGACCATCCAGAGTCATTATGAGGATATTGTTATCGTTCATAATGCAGTTTTCCACTTGCATGGCTTGTAGTAGCAGTGTAAATATTATTTAAAACTTCCTAGGAATGTATATTCTTCCATCATTGTCATGCATGAATGGTCAATGCAACACAAAGGGGAACCACTTGACTTGGGAAAGCAAACAAAGCAACAAGAAGAGTTGAAGAAAGCAAGAGTTTGGATGTTGATCTAGACCAACAAACGTATCACCTCATTTGTTGGTAATATTTAGGCCTTGTATGCATAGTTATACAACAGCCTGGGCTCCTTGGTGAAGTCCCATGGGATCCCATTAGTCAACTCACTCACGGAAATCAAGCACATGAACTAGGTAAGGTAGGAGATAGATGAATACTTGGAACAATGGAGACAGGTAACCATCAAGGAGGATCTTTAAGTAAATAGCTATATTATGCACAAGTACATTGGTGGACCTGTCCAAATCAACACTATGTTTCTCCTACTTAAGAAGGAAACTAAAGTTAGTTCCAAGTCAGTTTACCTTAATACCATGGAGTTTAGAGTCTGCTTCTAGTAATACACCATCACACAGTTTGGGGATATCATCATGCATTACCAAGCTTGACACCGATACGTCACTGAGAAGCATCAAGTGGAAGTTGTTGAGTTGGATTTTCCCCAAACTCAAGCATGATATGTTTTGTTTTATCAGGTTGTCTAGTTGGCTCTACCCAATTATATAGGTATGAGTGTAAATTGTAATATTATTTTGTAACTAATTTGTAAGTGGAATTCCAAATGTCAATATCGGAATGTGAAGATTCATAATGTAATGTAATGAGTCATTTTGTAAAGAAGTTGAAGAGTCATGAGGGAAGTCCAAGAGTCATAAAGGGAGTTGAAGAGTGACCCCTCTTGTTATAAATATACCCTCATAACTCATGTAAAGGGATTTTTGGGAGCCAAGCTTTTGGCTAGGCTTAGGCTTAGAATCAGGAGCTTGGGATTTTGTGAGAGTCTTGGCTTCTCCATAGCATAGAGTATATTTATTTGGAAAGTGGGAGTTGACTTCAAGATCCACTACTGGAGCTATTAGTCCATCAATGGTATATGTATGTATGGAACTTTCACTTAATAAAAGCTTAGAGCCAACACGTTTTTATGCATATGTTGTGAATATAGTAGGACTATTCTTGTTATGTTTGCAATGTATGTTATTTAACTTACGCTTATGGTTATGAACTATTTTATTTGCGTTGATAAGAATCTTTTTGAATGTGTGTTGTTGTTTAATTCCATCATTGTTAACTTGTGAACTATTTCTCATATTAGACTGTGATCTATTTATGCTCGTGTGTTCCTTCCAAACTGCGTACTATTATAGGATTCTAAGGGACTCACTCTTTTTCCCTTCATGTGTTAGAACCTCCATGTATTTCACTTGACTCTCTATAGAGTCACACACTTGTTCTCTCCAAAGTCATGATACATCACTCTGTGCAATTTATAGCCATGACATATCATGAAAACCCAATGCATCGACAACTGGGTCGTATTTCGAATGAGACTCCTGCGCCGAATGGTGTGAGGTCTAATTGGGACTTCATACCTGGGAGATCCCCTAAATATTGGTGAGTTCGTCACCATCAACGTTACTCATCAATTGAAATGTGATGGAGTCTTATGGCTCCTCTCTGTACTATATCCTAGATATAGTGATATATGATCTCAATATGCTTGGACTAGTTTTGGAACACATGATTCTCAGCCAATTGGGTCCCACTCTTGTTGTCGTAGTATATCATAGTCATATCTTGCTCAAACATCTATACAAATAGCTTCCTCAACCATACTTCTTAACGGCTAGCCATGCTAGCAATAATGTACTCATCCTCATCCATACTAAGGGAAAAGAACTTTTTTTTCTTGGTTATCCATGATATCATGGCAGATTCCTGGCTGAAAAAACATCATGATGTGCTCTTCATGTGAGTAAAAGTTTTGTCCCTATCCACATCATTGTATCCATGTAGTATCACATATCCAGTAGTATATCTCAAACCAAGGTTGATATTCCCAATTATGTATCTCACCACATGCTTAGTAGCGACCAAGTGTGCATGTAGGAGGTCAGTCATAAATTGACTCAAAGTGTTGAAAACAAAACATATGTCTAGTTGAGTGTTTATAAAAAAATCAGTGCCCCAGTGAATTATTAGCACTCTGAGGGATTTGCTAGACTAGATCCCCTAGTTTCACAAGATAACTTCTTCAATTTCATCTCCATCACTGTCACCATGGACTTACATCCCACCATTCCAAATATTTCGAGTAGCTTGAAAACATATTTCCCTTGTGTTGTAGCAGCTACAACACCCTCCAAAATTTTGGCCTACATCAAATTTCACAGCCTTCCTTGGATTTTTCCTTCATGTTTGCAATCACTCAGGGTCTTCCCATGAGCTCATATTGAGACTTGACACCATCTTTCCTTGACCGTTCATTGGACATCTTTAGGTATGTTGGTCACAATGTCACACTTGCAGTCATGCTCTAGCTATGTTGAAGGTATTTCTTCATGTATACAAATTTTACTCATTGTGCAAGTATCTCTCACACTCACACACAAAGTTGTATGAAATGTCTCACAAGTGTCGTCACGGTCATTCAACAATCTATCTCAAGTGTCACACTTGTCACTCTCACCTTTTGGTCAGTCACACTGAGCATATGTGTCTTGTTGGTTCGAGGTGTCTTGTTGTCAAGTCGTGTTGAGTGTGTGTTCGCAAGGTCATGTATACAAAAGTCCACTTACTCACACAATCAGTCATTTTGCTGAAGACCTATTGACCAGACCACCCTCCATCAACCAGACCTTCGTTGGGTTGCACTACATAGTCTCATCCCTCAGTGACCAAGTACTAGTGCCTAGAATTACGCAGAGTTTGAGGTTGCCTGCCAAGCAGTCTGTGTTGTGTAATCCTGGAATCGACCTAGATGAATGTCACCCAGAACAACATAGAACTTACCCAAGAAGCCATCTCAATTTGTGCTTCCCACAAGCCAACCTATCAAGCATCCTCCCGCTCAACCAGAGAATTTGACCAGGTAGTGACCTCGGGCTTCAGTCCTCCAAAAAATTGTGCAGAATTTTTTAGCATGCCCACCTTCATTGACTAAAATAATTGCACAGACATGAGGGACAAGCACCCACTGTCTGTCACTGCATTGCCTCTGAAAATTGCATAGTTTTGTCAGCTGACTTATGGTTCCTCCTGAAAACTGTGCAATTTTCTTGGATTGTCCTCCAGTTGCCCAACACCCATCTCAGCCTGAAAACTCCGAAGACATGTCCTGCATGCATGCTTCCCAATTCTACATAGTTTTGTCTAGCAAGATCATGCAACCTGCTCCAAGCCTCCCTTGAGAATCTACACAATTTTCACTACCAGTGTCCTCTCTACTGCCCACACTGCCTCCTTGAAAAAATTGCGTAGTTTTGCATCACAACTAAGACAGATCCTGCATAATATCACTTCTGTTTTGGACTACTCATCCCAACCTCCTAGTGACCTTTATGCAATTTTCCGTGATAGTGCCTTGGAGCTCACATCCTGACCTGAAATGTGCTCTGCGTAGTTTTAGAGCCTTGTCCTCTCTCCTGGTCACCTGCACCTAAAAATGAAAGATGATGCATCATGGTAGACTAGGGGATTTCTTGATTTGATGTCATCTCATCATGAGTGACTAAAAATATAGGTACATGGATGAGACACGGTGCAAATGAATGGGATGAACAAGGAGTGCATGCTAGGAGATTTGTTTGCAAATGGATGAACACATGAAGCATGCCAAGTACCAACAAAGGAGATACAGTCACATGCAACATCAAGATAACACCAAGATCATCAAAGAATCCACACACCTTGCCACCTAAAGGTGAAGCTATGTTACATCAAGAGCACACTCGTCATTCAAAAATGTTGCAACTTGACATGGACACCACCATCAGAATGAACATACCAGCACTTTCATGTTGAGTCATGTCATGAGTCATCTTAGCCACATTACTATTGTGGGCCATACTGTTATAATCAATGTAATGTAACGTGGAAGTCCAAGAGACAAACATATGAAGTTGAAGAGTCATGTCAATTGAAGAGTCATGTATGTCAAATAGTCATGAGGGAAATCAAAGAGTCACAAGGGTCCAGTTCACCCTTGACTATATATACCCCTCAATTGTACATGCAAAGGAATTTTTCACCTTAGCTCCTCCGACATAGCCTTGAGAGTCTATAGCCTTTTCTTTGAGGTGCGAGTAGTGGCTTCAATATCCTGCTATTGGGGTTAGTGATGTAATGGTGTATGGATGTGTCTTAGAAATTTCGCTTAATTCAGAAGTCTATTAATAGGATAGCACGTTTTCACACATGTATTGTATTTGTTTGTAAGACTATTCTTTGGATGCTTGTAATGCTTGTTGCTTTAACTTGTATTAATATAGTTGAACTATTTTGGTTTCTTAAGTACATATGTTGTTGGAAATGTGTTGTATCAGTCATTAACATTGTCTCACCTATGTGGACTCTTTCGTCAGACACTCGATGGATTTATTCTCGTAAACTTGTTATAACGATAGTCGCACTCGTGTGGACTATTCCTTGGGTGTTGTACATGTTATCTATTCAATTTTTGTTTGTGATTACTGCATCCATGTAGACTACTCCACCAAAATTTGCACATGTCTTGTTGTGTTGTGTGTCTCTAATAGATTTGGGACTATTTCCTTTCAACCTAAGACTCACTCTCACCCTCTCCCTCTGCAGTGAAAGAAATTTGACACAAGCTACACTAAGCACTCACTAGGCACGTGAACCTTGTTGTTCGAAGACTAAGTAAACCACTCTCATGTGCAGACAAGCAAGAGCTAAGGCATATCTTTAAGATAATGGCAACCGGTCCATCGTATCAGATGGGACTCCTACACCAAACGGTGTGAGGTCTAGTTGGGACTTCATAACAGGGAGATCTTCTAAATTTTCGTGGGTCCAACACCATCAACATTTCTGGCACCAAAAGGAGGGAAAAATGACAAGATGATCTCCTTACATGTGATTTGAATCTCTTACCAAATGAATCATACACAACTAGGGCTCCCGTGTTTCTCTCATTTCTCCCTTAATCAACTATCAATCCTTGATGAGCTTCATGATCACTTGTCCTTGGCAAAGTTTGATGTTGAGGATGGAACATCCATAACCAAGCACATTTATAATTTTCTTCATATATATGAATCTCATGAAATTGATAGTGAAGAGTGTTTGGTTAATTTAATGTTCTTAAATTGCAAGTATAAATTATTGATCGGAGTTGGTAAACTTATGAAGTGCAGGTGCACTATATATGTTGGAAGCCTTTCCTTTAGTTTGTAAGATGATGGTTATATTTGTTTTGCGATTTCCGTTGTTTATCTAAGTTCCTATTAGATTAGAGTTATATTTTTAATGAGTGAAAGTCAAGCTATTGTTAGACTGATCGTCCAGGTCTTATCTATGATGAATATCATTCTAAATCATCTTATGTTAATCATTCTAACATCATGAATCTATCCTAAACACCTTGCTTCTATAAAACAGGGTATAAATGATTCTAAGAGAAAGAAAATGATCCTTCAAAAGCCTTCTGCAAAGTATATATAAACTATGATTTTAAAAAGCATGGAAATAATATTCTAATGCTAACTACATAGTATAGACAAGTTTTGATTCTAAGAGTATAAAAAAACCAAATAGAATTAATCGAAAAGCGTTGAAGAAACTAAACTCTTAAATGACTGTGAAGAGATTAAAGTGCAAACAAAATAAAGAAATGATAAACGAAATAATGAGATTTAAATGAGTTATAACGAAATGATGAAATAATGTGATCCGGATTTAAATAGGAACGCAATAGATTACAGAGATAACCATAAATACAGAGATGCGATAACCATAAATAAAGAGATGCAGCGGAAATGACACTTCATTTCATTAATGGAAAATACCGAAATATGCTTACAACCAGAATTGGAAATAAACCAGCTAGGACGATGGTAGCTTATCTCTGAGAAGAGATGTGCGGCTACATGTCTCTGAACTGTTCCAAAACTTGTGTTACAATGAGGCTCGAAGGCCTATTTATTATTGAGAAATAAGGAAAAACCCTTCACATTCCAAAACCTAACCCTGGAAGATGAAACGCCAAATTGTGGGCCCCGTTTTTGGGTAAGTTGGTACATCAACTTCCCGGGGTCGCGAATTGGTCTTCTTATCTCCGTTTGACGTGCATGATAGCCCGTTGGAAAGATCTCTCCGAGGACTATGACGGAAAAGATTATTTTTCTAGATTTCCCAAAAAACGTCGTTTAGGGCCTCAAAATGGATTTGGAAGTTTAGGACCCGAAAAACTGCTAAAAATAGTAAACTGTGCTATAATTAAGGAAACTGAAAGAACTGAAAGAAGAACTAGAGGGGATCCACGTGGAATTAGCGGGTGGCCACCAATATCCACCTGGATCAGTGTGAATCTTGGCTTTTAATTTATGCTAAAATATTACATCGTTGAGAGTAGCTTAACAAAATCCTATCGGTCTTACTTTTACCAAATTTATTGGCCAATAGGTAATCACCAAAAAAATTACAAATAGCCAAAATTGTTTGGCTGTCCAAAAACAAAGAGGAACATAGAACTAGAAAACCTTTAGGATCAACACACAATCAAGAGCCATTATGTATTAGAGGAATATATAAGAGCAAGATTCTTCGAGCGTGAACCGAGTGTGGTAGAGGATGAAATTCACAATGAACATGTCTCTCCATGTGAGCCAATATGCCTTCAAAGCAATGTAATTTCTCCTATAGGCGCCACTAACCTCTTTGTATATTTTCCAATATGTCTTACATGTGTCACTAGTTTCTTTGGAGATCATTCATGAATGATATGTTCACATTCTGGTCATCCTACCTATCTCTAATGAGTTGTTCCAAAATCATCTTGAGATACCTTATCTAGTAGCAAAATTTTTCCTAACAAGGAGAAAACTCGTTAAAACCAAGTATTTTGGCATGGTTGTGGTCTATAGCCTCACCTTGGCCAATATCCTCTATGCAATGCCAAGTTGATTTCCCTTGCTTACTAACCCCATGCCTCACTCTACATCGCTGATGTGGCATCTTTAATCTCACCAAGGAATAGAAAGACTCAGATACAGGGAAGCTACAAGTTGGTTGGAGTGACGGAACATTGCATTCCAACCAGAGTACCCATACACCCCAGAACAACAATAACCCACCTAGACTTGTAGTGAAATAAACTAGGACAAACTCCCAGAAGAAACTAGCTAAATAGAAACCCACAAACCGCAAGAAAAGGGATATAAAACCCTCCAGATGGTAGTCAAGATAGAGAGGTTGAAGCATAAAACTAGTGTCCTTGAATTTCCCTCTGAGGCTTCTCTTACAAAGCCCAAACAAAAACAAAAAGGCCCAGGCATCCAAGGGAAGACCCAAATCACTACACCCCCTAATAATTACAGAGAAAGGTCAAAATACCCAATTAAAATGATATATACAAAAATAACAAGTAATTGAAGACATACCGTAAAAGCACTCCACATTGCCTTGTTCTCGAACTAGGGATTCAAAAGGGAGATGAGAAAATAGTTTGTTGCATAGAGTGAATATGCCAACTCACCCTTCATTCTCCTAATTGCAGGCAAGGCAATAGAGTAGCCATAATGTTGGGGCTCCACATGATATACAACCTACTAATTTTACCTTTACTATGTGAAAACCATATAAGAGCATTTTCCTCGCTAATGCCAAGATTTCCAATTCCAATTTATTCTCCATCCCATGAATTCATCCTACTCTAATGAGACCATCCAAACTCTATAATGGTAAAATCCATAATCATTTATGGGGACACATGACCAAAGTCCCTGCACCCAAAGTAGCCATAGACTTTCTCTTCTTTGCCTACTCTTCAACAAACACCAGAATAACATCTTACCAGACTTACCCATTGAATAATGTTTAATTTGCACATGTATGTGCATGTTGGAGGTGTGCCACACCACCCCCACCTTAATCACCATGAGGGTTGGTGGGGTGGAAGACACCCTCCCTGAAACCCCCTTGTCGCCATTCATCCACCCCCATCAGGAATATACTATTAATATATAATTTAAGTAGGAATATCAAAATTGTTGATGATATTCATACATCATTGATATACTACAACATCAACAAGAAAAATTAGAACATAAAACATAATATTTAAACTATTAATATTAATATTAAAAACCATTTACAACCCAAAATTTAAATTAAAATTAAATAAAGTTTTAATATAAAAATACTTTATAAATATTTTTATATACATAAAATTAATTAAAATTATTAAATAAATATTTTAAAAATCTAATTAAAAATATTATATAACATAATTATATGGATGGAGTAGTAGATCACTAAAGAAACTCTATTGGCAATGGTCATGTTATGAAGTATTGTGTAACCATGAAATCCAATAAATCTCTCATGGGTCAAAACAAAACAAAAACATTGATAAAGGTAATACCTATAAGATAAAAAATAAAACTAATAAAAAATTAAAAGATAATATAAGATTTAAAATACATTTTTATAACAAAAAAGCAAATGTAAGATTATATAAATAAAATACAAAATTTATTGAGAAAATAAAATCATTATTACATAAATAATCATTATAAAAATTGTCAATTTAATTTAATTTAGGTGGTTAAGAGGGATGTTTTTTTTGTAAGCTAATATTTCATTAAGCAAAACAATATAACAATTGTTATAATTATCCAGACCTACTTGCGAGTGACATTCTACCAAGGAACCAAACTACATGTAAAAGAATAGGTTAGAAGTCCAAAAATAAACACTGAGATAACCCGAGCAAACCAAAAATTGACAAAGTGTGAGCCTTGGAGTGCATATAAACAAAACCAAAAATACAAGTTAAACATAGCCTAACAAGCCCATCCAACGAGAGAGACCACATAAATTGGTTCATGAAAAAATTATGGAGATGTGGAGACATCCACTTCAATGAGGTTAGTGTGCCCCATGATTGTAACCTCCTGGACTTGGAGCAGGAGAAAGTTGAGCTTCTATGTGCTTGATATGAGAACCCATGTCTTGTTGATGGAGCACCACCTTTTCTAGCATTAGTAATCTCTTCTTTAGTCTCATTCCTCTCCATGGTAACCCTTTCCAACAACATTTTCATGCTCTAATAAAGATCAATTGCGAGCAATCGCTGATTTAACCTGCCCCTAGTATGTCTAGGGTCATGTACCCATTAAGTGATATCCATTAGAACTTTAGAATTGGTAAGACAACCCCTCTCCAGGGTAACATCAACATCAACCTACTCTTTGAATAAGTCTGTAGATGTTGCCACCCTGGCCCAAACCCAAGCACCACTTGTCTCTCCATGATTGTTGCTACCATTATGTACCCTTGCATGATGTCAAACCATTGTTTATATCCTAAGCAAACAAATCAACAAACCCAATTGAGCTATGTGCCATGGGCTTGTGAACAGTGTGAGGATTGGAGCCCGTACGAAGTGCAAATGCACATGGTGGAGATAGAAAGGTTGACATTGTTCACTCATGGAAAATGAGGAAAGCGAAAGGCAATGAAGCAACAACAATACACAAAGGAAACAACCATTCATATCACATTCCAAAATGCTTTAATGCTTGCAAATTCCAAGCCAATTTGTGTGCAATGGATACCCCCATCCAAACCAGCATCGAAAATGATGACATATATCCCAAATCCACCGTTTGCAGGATTTTCCAAAGAGCGCACTATGTAACTCCCTCATGTCCTAGACGCATGGCCTATACTCTCCACTGGTTCTAATAAAACTTCAATTGCACACATGACATGCAATAATGTCAAGGTAGGTTACATGTCACCCTTGCCTATTATGTGGGGTGATCGCTACCTTATAGCCTCCCACCTTATCTGAGTGAAAGAGAGATATTGTTATACCTCTCATTTGAATTCAATTCACACATATAATATGTTGAGATTATAATGAATATTTTTTATAATGAATTTGTAACTTTGTTGTCTAAACAATGTCTAGAAAACTGAAATATATATATATATATATATATTATATATATATATATATAATATAAAAATAATAAAATAATATAAAATTTTGGAAATATGACGATTGAAAGTATCTTGATGCGCTCTACAACTTCAATGGGGGCCCCTTGTTATCATCTTGCAGGGAGGACTCTTTTCCAGGCTCATAACAGTTCAGTTAAAGGCTTTCCCAAGTCTGTAAGCGTTCCCTCTCATTCGGAGAAGGAATCAAGTCTGGAAAATGACTCCTTATGGTTTTTACTTTCGCAAAAAGGGTTTCAATCGTCTCATTTTCACTTGCAATACCGAAGACTGCAATACCGGGGCAATGTCCACCAGTCATCCCTTCTTAGGTGTGAGCCACAGTCCCTCTTGCAATAACAAGATGGTGAGGAGATGGCTAGGGTTCCTAGCATGCCATACGACGTCGTCGACGCATTGCATCAACTGACACGGCCAAAGATATACCCTGGAATCAAATCCGCCGCCCACAAGACGGTGCGAGAATGGATAGGGGTGAGAGGCCTGCTGCGTCCCGGGTTTCAACAGGACAGGGGAGGTCCCGCACAAAGGTATGGAGGCTGACTAAAGCAGACCTAATAAAAATTGACGCAGTGACCGAGTACTTGAAAAATGACCCATACAAATCAGATCCGATGGAACCATGGTGTGGACAGAACTCAAAAATCAATGGTGCATTGGGGTTTACAGAGAAAACGCCCAATCCAATAGATCGTGGCTCCAAAAAGGTAGTTTCAAACTGCATGGGTGAAGATCTGATACAAATCTTCATCAAATCGATAGGGGGTAGACATCATTGCATGTGGCTCAGGAAGGCACTGAATATTCAAGAGTTAAAGAAGGTAACCCAGATCCAATTTGGAAACCCCATCAAATACCAAAATATGATATATACAGGACGTAGTCTATAGGATTTCCATACACTTCAGGAATATGGTATCATCAATGATTCAACCATCATTCTTAATTTGAGACACTTGGTGGATGCAATGGAGCCAACTCAAAAAAACAGGTTCCTTTCGTGACGCAGTCAAAGGAAAGGAAAAAATGCAACACAAATCAGCACCAGCACCAGAGCTACCAGGTCCCTATATTGTGGAACAAAAAACTGGAATCCCCAATGCTCCAAGTAACTCTGTCAGTGGTAGCTAATCTACACACTGATTTATCCAAAAATGTTGTCATTTATAGATTTAACGGGTTCTAGCCAAAATCCAACGCTCTGCATCAATGGATCTTCTCCACTTGGTCACCTAACTGTGAAATACACCTATGCTCAAAAGGTTTTTTCATAGTTAGATTCAACGCAAAACAAGAACGAGATAGTATTATCAATCAGGAGCCTTGGTTTTGGGGCAATGCTGGGCTCTTCACCACCCCCTGGTTTGTTGATTTTCATGCAAATACTATGAAAGTCTCAACAGTGCCTATTTGGGTGAGGCTACATAACCTCCCTCTACACTTCTGGCATCACAAAGTTTTAATGGCCATTGGGAATTCCTTGGGGAAATCCCTAAAAATAGATGAAGACAGAGTTATCAGGGGAATCTTCACATTTGCCAGAATATGTGTAGAAGTGGACCTCAGTTAAGGGCTACCTGATCACATTACAGTGAACTACAACAATAAATTGAGGATTCAACCACTTGACTATGAGAACACAACGTTCAAATGCCGCAGCTGCATGCAAATAGGGCACCTCCAATACACCTGCCCACTGGTCAGAAAGGACCCCAAAGGGAATAAGAAACAACAAAAAAAGCCCAAAGTGTGGCAGCATACTGACTCTCTAGAAGAAGAGGACATGCAAACAGAACCTATGGGGAACCAATCAGGCCCTGACGTACAAATGGGACAAAAATATACTCAGGAAGGAAATACCCCAGATATTCCTCTGGGGCCAGACAATATGCAACAGCAACAAGAACCTCACCTGCAAATAAGCGGCATCAAAAGAACTTATGGATCTGAAGGATCAAAATCTGACAAAGAACTTCCAACGAACACAATGAAAAACCAGTTAGCCATAATTGCACCCACTCCCAACTTTGAAGGTTGGCGAAGAGTGGAGAAAAAAAATGACAGAAAAGTATAGGCCAACGGGAATTTATTTTTTCTTTTTTGTAACTTCTGTCTCTTGACATTACAGGGACAACAACCATATGCATATGCTTTAAGCATGTACAAAATATAATTTTTCCATATGAATAAAATTATGACTTTTCTACCGAAAATATATTATATATATTATAAAATAAATAAATAAAATCCATTTTAAAGTAACAATTAAATTAATATAAATTTGGGAAATGCGAATATTGAAAGGTTAAATTTAATATCAATTATGAGTTGTAATATAGACGCAAAACACAATTTTCTTCGAAAGCTTTTCTCAAATTGAACGGCGGTTTCCTAAAGTGCCAAGGGAATTCAAGCGGAAATAACCGATGTTAGCGTTGACTTCTGAGCCATTTTGAAACCGTGGACTGGTTCTCGAGGGAACGGGGTTTCGTATCGATCTTGGAGTGCTCAAAAAAAATTGGAGCAAATTGCAGTTGCAATCCGAAATGACAGAATGAATACGGCAGAGTAGAATATCACAGTTGGAATGGCTTATTTAATCTCATTTACCTTGTAATTGTATACCAGACAGTCTATTATTTGCTGGCACGGCCAATGGCTTCTTACTTGCACCATTAAATGTAGCTTGTAGTGCCATGTCTGAATCAAGGAATTCGTGCCAATTGTTTGACAAAATGCTTCAATGAGAAATGAGTTGCAATTTCCGATATGACGGTACGAGCCAAACGGCCAATTGTTTGACAAAATGCTTCAATGAGAAATGAGTTGCATTTTTCGATATGACGGTACGAGCCAAACGGCCAAGAGTTTGTCAAAATGCCTCAGAGAGATGCGCACGAGTTTCATTGAAGCTATTGCCAGGGGCGGGCCAGAATGTCAAGTGTTTGACTAAAATGCTTCAATGAGATACGAGTTCCATCTGTGGATAACAGTGTATGACCAAAAAAAGCAAGCCAGCCAACTGTTGACAAAATGTTGGAATAGTACGCAGTTTCATGGTGTGCAATGGCTGCAAAAGAGTCCAAAGGGTGATGCCTTTTTATTGGCATCATTATACGTCACGATTTCTTTTCCAATTTCCAGGGATTGGTAATCCTTTCCACTTGTGTAGATAAAACATATAAAATTTGTAGTTTGTTGTTTGTGTTGCAGAATTTGTATTTCTTATATTTTCTGTTTTGTCTATTCTCTTCCAAATCGTCTCCACGATTGTAGCGGAAATCTCTTTTAACTCTTGCGTCTGTGGCAATCCCAATATAAAATCGACACTGATATCAAACAAAGTGCATCTGTTATTTGCAAAGCATATATGTATACATTGAACTTTGGTAATCTCACAGGGTTTCATAATTGTCAACATGTGCTTTACTGTACTCGAGTTGTTTTTCATGTAAATTGCCCTCTGGGTTAGTGTTGAATGGTATTGGGTTATGAGCCCTTTCTCTGAGCACTGCTCTTATGGACAACGGGGTAATGTCCCAGTCAATAACTAAATATTGGACACAAGCGATTCCCTAATGTGCCAAACAATAAATAAATATAAGCTGTCCGTACTTTTCTCCACATTAGCTTTTATGAAAGAGAAAACTGCTTTGAAAGGGTCTCCATGGATAGATTATTATTGAATCTGAACACAGAGCATCCCCTCTATCCCTTTTGAGCCATAGGTTTGAAGTGTTTTAATACTTAAAAATATAAAATAATAATAGCAACCGATTATGCCTTTTGAGCCATAGGTTTGAAGTGTTTTAATACTTAAAGATAAAAATAGATTATTATTGAATCTGAACACAGAGCATCCCCTCTATCCCTTTTGAGCCATAGGTTTGAAGTGTTTTAATACTTAAAGATAACAAATAATAATAGCAACCGATTACGTAAACTAATAGGTTAATATGGGTGATATATGTTTGAAGTGTTTTAATACTTAACAAGACGGGCTGCGGGGCAGCTAGTCCCTGCCCCAGCCCAATAGTCAAACAAAAAGTCCAAAGTTCGCCATGTTTCAGCACGGACACGCAGAGTACACGAAGTTTCAGCGTGTGGCCGTGGTCATGAGGTGGAAGGCCATCGGTAAAGCTCCGGAATCTGATATCATCAGAAGACTCGAGATGAAAACGTTACTGGAAATCAGAATGTTGGCGAGCTGCACCAAGGGATTTCTGTGACCTAGAAATGGGAGTAACATTGCATGGGATTTTACATGTTATGTCGAAAAGCGAAAGCGACAACTTCGTTGCATTTGTATTTGTCTTCCAAATTGATGGATTGCAGAAATGACAGTTTGCAAGTTTAAGTAGCGCACGGTTTGAAAGTTTTAGTGAAATATAGCGGAAATATGAATAATTTTTACTGTCATATTGACAAATGGAAGATGCTAAGTTGAGCATTATGAAAAAGTTGAGATAATTCAAGTATCAAAATATACTTATATTTTATATAAAATATAGAGCCATCGGTAAAGCTCCGGAATCTGATATCATCAGAAGACTTAAGATGAAAATGTCACTGGAAATCAGAATGTTGGCGAGCTGCACCAAGGGATTTCTGTGACCTAGGAATGGGAGTAACATTGCATGGGATTTTACATGTTATGTCGAAAAGCGAAAGTGACAACTTCGTTGCATTTGTATGTCTTCCAAATTGATGGATTGCAGAAATGACAGTTTGCAAGTTTAAGTAGCGCACGGTTTGAAAGTTTTAGTGAAATATAGCGGAAATAGGAATAATTTTTACTGTCATATTGACAAATGGAAGATGCTAAGTTGAGCATTATGAAAAAGTTGAGATAATTCAAGTATCAAAATATACTTATATTTTATATAAAATATAGAAATATTTTGTATGTCAAAAATATCCATAGAAATGCATAATATAATATATTATACAATATTATGGTACGATCGAGTATGAGAGCCTAACGCGAAGATAATAGCTCCGAACTTCTTTGTACAGGTAGTTGGTTAGCTTTCAAATCATGATATCAAAATTAATTTGATTAGGTTAAATAGGCAGAAGCTCCGAATTCTCTCTGAAAGTGATAACTCATATCTCTGGCGTATTAGTCTTAAGTATGGTGGATGGATTATAAAATCATTAAATAAGAATCGATTTTATTTCTTGTTTTAAGTAGAAGCTCCGAATTCTCTCCGAAAGGTATAACTCAGAAGGAAGACTAGGTTCACGTAGGATAACTCGATAACCGCAACTCCCTCCAGCTATGTACCAGCTAACCATACCATGTGCGTCGCATGCAAGCCATGTGGCATCGTAGCTAAACCTGAAACTCATACAGGCGAGAAGACCGCGAACAAACTGAGATTTAACCAGAAGCTCAAGATCACCATATCGGTTTGCTTCGCGGTGTTCTTCTGTACGTTTCTGCTTCTGTTCCCGGTGGAGGATCCAGCACGAGGCCATCAAGATGGGATCAGACACACTTGCTTCTCTGTTGCAGGCGTCTATCAAAACAAAATCCCTTACAGAGGGAAAGCAAATTCATGCCCGTATCGTCATCACTGGTCATTCTCAAAAGGTAAATCTGGGAACCAAAATCGTTAATCTATACGCTGCTTGTGGTAATATGGGAGATGCACGTCTAATGTTCAATAGATTGGGAAAACGGAATCTGCCTGCAAAAGAGGAGAATGTTGAATCCATTGAATTGGGGTTTGTTGAATGCCAGGATTTGAATGCAGGATTTTGAAGATTTCGCCAGGGAATGAAGTTAGGAGAAAACCCTTTTGGTAAAAATCGGACTTTCGGGTTCTGAGGACGCAGTGCCTCTGATTGTGGGGAGTGGATTCAAGATTTTGGTAGACGCAG